>CM060635.1:3465145-3522645 GCA_030578275.1 Meda fulgida
TTGGCATACAGTACAGAATTATTGACTGTAAATCATGAATTTCCAGGCACAAGTGACATGTTTCCTGAGAAAGGTATTGAAAGTGTTCTCCGAGGACAGAGTATCAGATGTGGGACGAGTGGCAGGGATGTTATAACCTTCATCTCTCCTGTGGAGGGTCAGTTTGTCCAGGATCAGGTATAAATCCGGCTGGCTTACGGCTCTGAGCCGTGACCACTGCACACGCATCCACTGATTTACTTCCCTTCACACAACCATGCAGACATAGCAACACGATCTCATGAAACTGCGTATCTATAGCACAAATTTAATGTCTCGTACCATTTATTTGCCAAAAATAGTTTTTGCGTGCATATGATACGCAGATACGCATTTTATGGTGTGTAATACGCACGCTCCTTGCCCCTAATCCTACCCAAGGGGTTTACAGTGTGTATCATTTGCACACAAAAACTATTTTTGTCATATTTAAATGGCACGAGAAATAAAATTTGTGCTATAGATACGCACTTTCATGCCAGCACTGATTTGATCTCACCATCCGCACACGAGTGTGTTTACACCTCACCTGTGACCTACGACCTGTGCAACTAAACAACACGCTGAAATAGCATATCATTCCTTACAGAAGCATTCATCTCTTCAAGAGCCTCCATCAGACTGCATCGCTTTTCTCTTTCTCTTCTCAATGTTTTCCTCAACACGGTTCGCTTTATTTAGTCTCTTTAACACATTCTCTTGACTATAGTAATGTTGCACCTGCATATACAGTAGTAGACTGGTAGGGTTCAGGTTATAGTCAGTTGGGGAGCATCACGATAAAGAGTTAGCAGATGTTAAGCAGAAAGTCAGTTTGTTGACATGCAGTCAACAGAATGTCCAACAGAGACCACCAAAATAAGTGTTACCAAAAACACTGGAAGAAAAGAGCATAATTAATACAGTTTTTGTAGGATATTTTCTCTGTTTCATCTAGATCTGATTTTGTTGGTTTCAGACAGTTCAAAATATAGATTTTTTTTGTGTGAATTACGACATAATTATGTCTTTAATTATTGTACTCTAATGACAGTATTGTCATATTTTGCAATATATGTTGGGTGAACAATAAAACCTCAACACTTTATTCAAAAATATTTAACAATTTTTAAAAACTTCCTAAAAACGAATAAATGTCAGACTGGGGCAAGTTGTCACATTTTTCATACTTTTTTTCACAGCTTGATGTTTTATTTATATTTTTGCTGTTTTATGAATTTGTTCCCTAGAGTGACAACATGCCCCAAATTATCAATGTGCGTTCAACGAACCATATTTATACACATAAAATAATTATAAATGTTCATAAGTATAAATATTTATAAATAAAAACAAATACATATATATTTATATATTGTTTACCTTTTTATAGGCAAGCCATGTATCTATACACACTTATTAAACATATAAATAAGTAAAACCCACACAAACTAGACCTGGTGTGCAATCAATCAATTACCGGTAATGTAATAAAGTTCACATATACAATACAATAAACAACATGCAACCATAAATATTTAAATATCATAATAATATACTATTATAAAGCATGGTGCTTAAAATGAAAGATGTTTTTTTTAGAGATTGTTCTGAAATAAGAATGTTATTCGGTCATTGCTAGTAAAGTGTAAAAACATTAATAGTGGGTAGAAAAAAAATATATCATGTCAATTTGATGCAAATAAATATTTTCCATATTTAATCATCTGTTTTGCCTTTAATATAATTACAATATAAAATGTATATCTCATACAACATATACTGTATTAAATATACATTTAATTTGATATTTTCAGACAGTGGATCGTTGTTAAAGTTGTCGAAGTCCTGGCTTGTAGTGTTGCTAAAGCTGGTGTCAGGTGTTATTGAAATGAAGAGCACCACTGCATCGGTGCAAAACTCTGATCTGTGCCATGCTGACAATCTCTGTGCTGCGGTAATGACACCAATTAAACAAATTATCCAAGCCATTATCAGCAGTGTGCACTCCCGCTGCCAGGGCCCACGCCTCACGCCCACTCTTTCATTACTGCACTTAATTGACTCGTATTAATAGTAAGCATAGAGTACATGGAGCGCTTTGTTTTCATTCTGTGCCACTGACTTTGAGAGAAACCAGCAGATGTGAAAGATATATGGACTTTCCTCTCCAACCCAAGCCATCTGTGCAGGTTTCTTAACTTCTCTTCACACTTTTCACTTCGTTTAGAAATGTAGTGCACATATTTTGAGAAAACTGTCACAAAATAGAAATACAAAAACATGGCAACTCTTGATTTCAAAAAAGAAAATATGAGTGGTGCCAAAATTTAACATCATAATGCTAAAATGTTGTTATGTGGTTGATAGGATGTTCTGCTGGCTTTTAGCACAGTGCTGCAGGATTTTTTACACCAATTTTATCATCTGCCTGCAGAAAAGTGTCAGTCTGATGACTTAGGAACCAATTACACGTACATGGTTATTTTGAAAAACAGAGACATTTCCCTTCGTTTGTGCCCTCCGTTTACACGCAAACGGAGAATTCGCCTCTGAAAACGATTCTTTCTTAAAACTCCGGCCAGAGTGGAGATTTTGGAAAACTTTGTTTGCATGTAAACTGAGAAAACAGAGTTTTAGGCGGCCGACGTCACAGATGCGACAGAACTTGCACCTGCGTCGAAAGTGCGACCTCTTTGTTCAAAAGAGAAAGAGGAAGTGATTCGTTGCTGTTGTTGCTATTTTCGGGATTCTGATTGGCTATCGTGGGCTTGAGCTTCTCGTTACACTGCCACCTACAGGTCTGGCAAGCTCTTGACGGCATACATACACGGGTTCGTGTGAACAAACACTTTTCTGAAAACTGACAGGTGTGCACGATGTTATTTTTGAAAACGGAGAAGATGAAATGTCCGTTTATGAAAATACGTAGTCTGAGTAAAGTAACACACACACACACACACACACACACACACACACACACACACACACACACACACACACACACACACACACACACACACACACACACACACACACACACACACACACACACACACACACACACACACACACACACACACACACAGCATTGTTTAAATGTTAAAACAAACATTTTAAACACATTTTAAATGTAAAACATTTATTATTATTTATTTGACTGTGGGATTGACCCATAACTGAAGCATTTGTAACTTATATTTCTATGGTCAACCATGACAAGATCAGATGTCTCTCCTCTCATGTGTGTTTCTGTCTGTGGACTTAAATGATTCCAGCTAGACATTTCTCTCTACGTACTTCAGACGAAAAATAAATGAAAAAGATTGGAGATGACAGATATAATATGAGGTAAAAGGTATTCGAGAGAAGTGAGGATTAGATACAGAACTAACCATCATGCTTTGCTGATACACCACAACATTGTTCAAGTGAAATTAACGGTAAAAAATAAATAAATAACTATAGCAGCTGTGGTGCCAGACATTTAGTGTAAAAAATATGGTAGCAACATTAATATGGTAGCAACATTTTAGGTTTTACAGATTTAATTTACATTTACAGTAAAAAAATATCATTAACTGCTATGTTGATATACCAACTTACTAATATCTGTTTGTACCTTTGTAATACACTTACAACCTCCAACAACATTAACACCATCACATGACACTAAAGAAATGCAATAAACGTTAATAGAACATAAAACCCTAATGTAAATAACCGATGAAAAAAAAACTAAGAAGAAACAGTTATTTCAACGAAAATACATCAAATGTGAACTGTCATGCAGGAAATTCTGGGAATGTCAATTTATGGATTTTCACTGTATAAATAATATAATAACTTTTCACTTTTTAATATTTACAACTTTTCACTTCCAAAAACTGTAATTTTAACACTATTTTACTGTAAAACTACATTACATGTACGCTTAGATCTATACAGTGTTTAACCATATGGTAAGGAAACGTACTTTTAACCAATTAACAGGTTTTTACTGTCGCATTTTTACTGTCGTACTGTCGTCTTTTACTGTTAAAATCATGATCATTTTTTATACTGAAGAGATCCAGCAAGTTTGATTCATTAGTCATTTTTGCTAAAACAAACATCACTATTATTATAGTCTGTACGTAAGGTTTGAACGAACCAATAAGCTCAACAAGAAATCAATTTTGACCTAATTTTTTGGTAACACTTTACGATAATATCCTATTAGTTGCACTGTAAAAAATGTTTCCCTAATTTAGCTTAAAAGCTTCATTCAGTTGCTGCCTTAAATTAAGTTGAAGTAATGGAAAAACATATGTTGTAATTGTTACATGTCAATTTGTTTTGTACTTCTGTGTTCACTGTGTGCTCTTTCCCGCCATTTCTTTGTTTCCATGGTCACCATCATTTTGTTTCGCTGTGTATCTTCAATTATCTTGTAAATCAGTTTAATCGGTTCCTCCGTTCCCTGTGATCTCCCTCTGTCTTGGTCGTTCTCGTTTGTCTTTGGTCTGAGTTGTGTTGTTCTTGTGATTTCTCCAAGTGATAATTAAATATTTGCTCCAAGACATTCTCCTTCGTCGTGCGCTCTAGTGACAGTCATGACTTATTGATCATATCTTTTTTTGCAGTTTAACTAAAATGAACAAATTAACATTAACTAAGATTAATAAATGCGTAAGAGGTATTTTCCATTGTTACTCCATTTTAATTAATGTTAACAAATGAAACTTTACTGTAAAGTGTTAGTTTTTTTTAGTTTTTTTACTGGTCTTATTGTAAATTATTTATCTGTGTATATTATTAGAAATTGTTAATACAAAAATTTTAATATAAATATAGTCATTAAATATGTTTGTATTTGCAATAAAAATGCAAATTGTTCTTCTACAAGAACAGTTTATATTACAATTTATATAACAATGTATCAAGATTGTTAAGCTTTCGGCACGAGCCGTCTGCAAAGCCCCATAACGCAGATTTCAGCTTCCCTTGAGATGTCAACACGCATGTAACAGGATTGGCTTGATTTATTAAGCTTGTCCGGCTCGATCGTTGAGCTAGCAGTTAGTGAGCCATCAATAAGAGTGTGGACAGGCTAGGGACATGCGCAGTGGAGCTGCATTGCTTTGGCTCAATGCCTTTGCTACATTTTGAAGGTTTTCCTAACAAAGTTGCACCCCGATGTGCTGTAAAACGTGCCTGCGATTTTGGGGATTGCTGGTGATTAAATTTAAAACACTGATACTGCTTCAACAGTGGCAAAGTGTGTGTGAAACACAAAACCTTGTGATTCTGAAACATCTTCCCCCCTCCGATGGCCTATTGTTCTCATCTAAACCTCAACAACTTCTGCCTCAGACGCTCGTCTTTCATCCACCGCTGCTGGTGACTCCGCGAGAGCTTTACAACGACAGACTGTCATGTTTGTCTCGGTTTGAAGTATTCCCATCTTTCCCAACACTTCAGGTTAGCCGCGTGTAAGTCTCACTCAATCCTTTCTCAGGGAATCGCCGTCTGTTTCAAACACATCGGCAGCAAAGAACAAAGACCAGCGTCTGTGTGAATGAGATCTGCTCTGAATAAGCCTTAAGTTTTTTTGGCCTTCTTTCATTTACAGCAACTTTGCTTCGGCTTTGTATGTTTCTCGCCGCTATTTTGACAAGCACTATGGCCTGAGGAAAGTCAGCCTTTACACACATTAATTAAACATGCCAAATGTTTTTGAACAAAGTCTCTTCTGCTCACCAAGGCTGTATTTATTTTAAAAAAAAAATCTGTTTTGTATGTGGATATATATGTTCAAATGTGGGCCTAATTTATTCCTGTGATCAAAGCTGAATTTCCAGCATCATTACTCCAGTCTTCAGTGTCACATGATCCGTCAGAGTTGATGCTCATTTATGATTATTATCAATGTTGAAAATAGTTGTGCTGCTTCATATTTTTATGGAAACAGTGATACAACATTTTTCAGGATTATTTGATGAATAGAAAGTTCAAAAGAACAGGATTTATTACCTAATTCTGGCATGAAACTCTAGATGGCGCAAGCTGGTTTAAATAGGTCTATTTAATTTGGTAGTAAATGCATCATTATCTACATAGCACAGATGATTGGTTGTTGTTGTGTCAGCGGCCTATGAGCTGACACAACAACTGTTAGTGGTGTTGCTGTTAGCAGTCTTCAGCACGCTTTCAGAAACCCTCCACCTTCCCCAGCTCCACCTGTATAGATCTGCTATAGGGGTTATTTCACGTATTTTACATATGCAGCAGCATGTCTTACAGGCCTTCTGAAGTAAAGCATTTTTTTCCAAGAAAATATCCATATTTATAACTTTATAAACTATAATCACTGGCTTCCAGTAACTGCCGTATGCGAGTCTAGTTTCGACTGAAGAGTGACCTCTGACCCGGCGCATTTACTGTATATGACGCTGAGGGAACGTCTATACCAACACCACCGTAGCGAGAAGTGTCTGTCCTGTGTGAAATCGAGAAGACCTCTGTGTAGAGTCCAGGTTCAAAGAGTAGAAAAGAGTAGAAACAAATGTGTGCGGTGACGACCCTGCCGCATCACAGACATATAAATATAAAATTCACTCATTTCAAATCCCCTGGCGTCCATTTTTACAGCACTACTAACTCAAGAACTGTTTTAATGACATGTTCTTGCCACATACAAACATCTATTAAAATGTCCATGTGAAGCGTTTATGGAACATTAGCATTGCCGTATTACTCTTCTCTAAGGTAAGATGCATGTATTTATTCCACATCTGAACTACACTAACAGAAAATGTGCCCATGGTAATACCATGCTTGACATTTCTTTATGGATATGATGGTACTAGACATGCACTGATCCATATTCTCTAAAATACCTTGAAACACATAAGTACATGTTAATCATTCAGTATCACAGTTTATGTCAAAGTATTATGGTATTACCATCTGATACCATGCCAATTTTACTACTTTTCTAAGTGACCTAAAAAGATCCCAGGTCATCAGTGTTATATACCACAGACAATCAGTCAGAATGCTTTATCAAACACATTTTCAACATAAAACATTACAGTCTGATCATAATGAACTTTTAAGGCTCAAATGCCAATGCTCCATCTGTTTGCAGTGTTTTAGTTTGGGTTTGTTCCCTATACATGAGGCACCACTTAAGTTTTCAAATCTTAGATTTTACCTTTTGAAGTTCCAATAACTTGAGCCTCCATGTGGAGAGCGTGAGCTTATTCAGAGAGTTGAAAGTCTCACCATGAAGCATCTTATGAAGACCTCAGCAGAGAGAATCAAACACGGCCATCACGCTCCTCCTGGGAAGGTCATAAAGGCTACGTATGAGTTTGGACATCACCGGGTGATTTCATTTTCTTTTTATTTCATATTCTTTTCTTTCTTTCACTTCAAAGACAGCCTTTTAGCATTAATACGACAAAATGAAGAGAAAAGGATGAACATCAGATGGGTCATAGAAGAAAACTGAATATTTAAGACTTGGCTCCTCTGAAATACACAAGTTTGAATTTTAATTGAATTGGACGCACTCCCACAGGAAGTTTAAATGCATGACAGGAACACACATTTTCTGAATTGAAATGCAACAGAAGAATTTCATGGGTCCAACACAACAAAATGAGCAGAAACAGAAACGTCTTGGCTGTTTGTTGAATGTTTCCAAGTATTCTGGGAAATCAGTTGTTCTTATACTCCATGGTCCATAACATGACAGTGACTAAAGCTGTTCACTTTGTTGTTCTAAAATCTGAAAGATAATTATGTTTATCAGTATTAATGGGAATTCTAAACATTCGTAGAAAGAGTGTGCATCCAAAAACTAACTAAAATAAGGAGTACAACCAAATAGAGAGAAAACTTTACTGCAACTTTAGTGCCCCTTTCAAGACTTTATTTCATGTCCCAGTTTTAGCTTATGGTTTTACTGTCGTCTCCATCAAGGGGAAGTTCTCACAAAAATGTAAATTCTGTCAACCCTCATGTCGTTCTAAAACCGACTTTCGTTCATCTTCAGAACACCTTTTTTTCTGTCCCTCCATTGACAGCTACGCAACTACCACTTTGACGCTTCAAAAAGTTCATAAAGAGATTGTAAATCTAATCCATATAAATTATTCCTTTATCCCTTTATATGACGAACAGATTTAATTTAGGCTTTTTTTCACATATTAAAAATGTCCTCTGTTGGGACCCCAAGTGATCCCATTGGCTCAAATTACTCTACAAATAAGTACTCTCTTTAGCGCCTGCTTACAATTCCTACAAAAACATGTTATGATAAACGCAGTTTGAACTACTTTAAAATGACCATTAATGTCAGTATTAGTTAGCTTATCTATTGGCATAGCATTCAGATACCCGATTAGCCTGATAGTTTAGTTTATACATGCATTTGCACTTGTAAGTAACTGTTATTTACAGTTAATCGCTGGAGAAATGTATGTTGAGGTCGATTTATTTGTACTGCTTTATTCGATTTATTTTCTACTATTGGTAACACTTTACAATAAGGCTCATTAGTTAACATTAGTTAATATATTAACTAACATGAACTAACCGTGAGCAATACATTTGTTAATGTATTTGTTCATCTTTGTTAACGTTAATTAATAAAAATAAAGCTGTTCATTGTTAGTTCATGTTAGTTCACAGTGCATTATATAATGTTAACAAGATTTTAATAAAGTATTAGTAAATGTTGAAATTAACATTAACAAAGATTAATAAATGCTGTATAAGTGCATTTCGTTATTAGTTCATGCTAACTAATGTAGTTAACTACTGTTAACTACTGAACCTTATTCTAAAGTGTTACCGTACTATTTGAAACTGTAATTTCTTAAGCAATTAACTCTTACAGTTACTAACAGTTGAGCATGAAACCAAACGTTTTCCAACAAGGACTTTTGTAAGACACAGCCAGCAAGACATGTTGATATGCTACCTGAGCAGTAGCCATACTCTCTTCCTCTACTCGTCAACTAACTTTACCTAAACCCAGCATCATTCAACTGCCCCCTAATGGTGAGGAATGAAATTGCAGCCTATCAGAGATATAACAGGCTGGAACTCTGTTGCAAATGGACAACGCTAAATACAGGTGTAAACAGGGTTGGAGTTGTAACACACATGGACTAAAAGTCGCAAAACTCCCATTCTGATTTCACAGGGATTTTTTAAAGAACACAGCAGTGAAGTGGAGCCCAGTAATATCCCTCAAAGGACCAACACTCTTCAGCAGGTCCAAAACTGACCCTGTGGATTTATAAGTGAAAGAGTGGGTCAGAAAGGCAGTGGAAATCGATGGATCTCGGGGTGTGAAGCTGAAAGGCAGAAGAGCACAGACAGGATTGAATCAGAAAACCGCTGCTCAACACCAGACTTTAAAAAGAAAAATCAACTGCATTCACCACCGGTTTGACTTCCATAATGTGACATTCTTCAAAGTCTGGGGGGTTCCTGAGTTGATGAAAAGCTAATAATGAAATGGAATAAAAAAAGTAAAATACATGAATGTGGCGGCACATTCGAAATAAAACATATAGATTATGAAGTCAAACGCCACGATTAAAAAGGCCTTGATCCCCAATTCCGTGTTGTTGGCTATGTACAGAATATCCATTTTCTTAGGCGACCAGCAAACATCTTCTTTTAAAAGATATCCCATATCTGGGGCATATCTGCATTTACACTATACACTTGGCGAAACACCCGAGGTAGACGTACTGACCTGGAAAGACTTAGGCCGGAAAGGATTTAAAAACGGCATGATTTGCAATCATAATACAAGCTTTTGCTCTTTAAAGATCAGCAAAACATTGCGTTGAGCCTTCGTTCTCCATTGTGCCATTGAAAAGAGTCATGTGATCACAGTTGGTGTCCACCTGAGTTGACGTCATTCGCCACGATCGTTTTTTCAATGACGTACGACTCGCATTGACTGGGTAATATCCGATACGCGCAAATGCACATATCCGATTCATATCAGATTTATCTACACAAGGCCTGAAACCCCTTGGAGAATATCGGAATCCATGTTCTTTTTTCCCCGCTACATGTTCGTAGGTCTTTTCCCCGCTTTGCCACATGGGAGGAAAAAAAAAATCGAAATTGGTTCACTTGAACCATGTAATGTAAACTCAGCCTAGATGTGGGTTTTTTTTCATAGCGTGAAGAGCGGCACTGTGATACACGTGTGTTTTCAGCATCAGAGCACCTTGGTATGTTGCTTCTCACCAACTCCATCTCTGTATGTGCTGCATTATAGAAGGGCTGACGGTGGATGAACTCTCTGCAGGATTACCCAAGATGCTGAGCTCAACAGAGCCGAAAGAAAGAGACTAATGCCCTGTACACATTGTACAAATTTGGGCTGTCCCAGATGAAAGACGACCATTCGTGGTGATTTCTGTGGTCGTGGCTGAACGCTGGTCCTACAGTGTGAGAGGTTCTCTTGCGACCAAAGATAGCTTGCAAAGAACATCAGTGTTACAGCAATAATATCAAATAAGGATAGTTGCGATAAAGAAGTGTCAGGACTCTTAAAAAGTCGATGTTTGCTCTCCATTTATTCTCATTGCTATGTATGCGAAAGTGTTTTTACAGATCTCACGGGTGACTTTTCTTCCTCTTGTTCCCTCGACTGACGCACAAACAGGCTTATTTCACATTTCACTGGTTTAGTTGTTAAGTTGTGTCAAGGGTTACAGTCACAAACATCATAAACGTTGCCGTATCCTGTGCTCCTCGGTGCGCTCGCAGCTAGTCGAGTGTGTATGTGACATTTGCAGCAGTCACAGATGGTTCAAATTCACTTCAGAAGCCAGTGGAAAGGTGTAGGCCATCTTTTATTTACTCATGGACAAAAAATACTTGCACAGTATGCGTCGTACTGTTATTAATATTTCAGTCCACAGCACTGATACCTTCATTTGCATTACATTTAATATGGATTAAAGCAAATATTAAACATGCCAATCATGGTGCTGTATTACTGCAGAAATGATATATGATTAATGGATGCTTGTCAACATAGTTTTGCGTTGCATTAATATGCGTATGAGGCATGATTCTTTCAGTACAAAACATGTGCTAATGGACTCCATGTCTACTAATGATAAATAACACGATTTATTTGCTATTGTGAAGAAGGGTCCACATTATGGAGCAATCATACACCTTCACTGAAAATATTCAAAGCTGAAAGTGACCTATAATTATTAATGGCACATGGATTGTTTACTGTGGAAGCTATCGTATGACTTATGAAACATAGCACATGATATGTTTTGTTAAATAAATTAATATATTTATTCAGTGAGGATGCATGAAATTAATCCAAAGTGACAGTAAAGACATTTAAAATGTTAGAAAAGATTTCTATTTCACATAAATGCTGTTCTTTTGAACCTTAAATCTTACCACGGTTTCCACAAAAATATGAAGCATTTCCACATTAATAATAATAAGAAATGTTTCTTGAGCATCAGATCATCATATTAGAATGATTTCTGAAGGATCATGTGACACTGAAGACTGGAGTAATGATGCTGAAAAATTCAGCTTTGATCACAGCAATAAATGACATTTTACAATATATTCACATAGAAAACAGTTCTTGTAAAGGGGATAGTCAGTCCATGTCAGATTAGCTGCACTCATTTAGTTTTTTCCCCACAGATTGTTCACTGTGTTTTCTGTTAATGATAACACATATAACGCACATATAAACCTGCTCCCATGCTATAATCATCACTGTCAAACGAGTGCCTCAAAACGGGTAAAATACTGTATCATATCGGACTAATATGTTAACATTTCATATTTTAAACATGGCAGACCACTGACGTAGTCAATTACAGCCTATAAGATTTTAAAATCAAAACATATTATAGTATCTTTTTATGGCCATGATTAAAGTCCCAATATCGACCTCTAGAAATATTTAAAGGGCTGGTTTACTGCTTATTTTCTTTGCATGATTGCGTTTATGGGGTGCAATATAACATGTCTTAGTGTTTGTTTTTTTTAAGCCTTATTTTTCATAAATTTCACCTTTATTGTAAGCCGCTTTCTCCTCTGTCATTGGAACCATAGACATCATATAGGTAGACGCCCTATCGACCGCTACTGCCTATTGGCACGGACGAGAATTGGAGCCGCCATCTTAAACCGGTCATCCGCTCCGCTCAGTGTAATCTGTATGGCAGGTGAAATGAGCTGTCAGCGCATTAAATGAATCATATCTCACTGAATACTGAACTGATTTTCACGCGTTTTTTTTGCTGCCAATGTCATTCATGTAGCTATGATACAGGATACATGGTTCGGCGTATTTTAATATCTATAGTAGGCTTAACAGTAATATAATAATAATATATGACATAAAGTAATATAATTCTGATATATGACATAAAGTGACCAGCCACAATATGTGTGATGAAGGATATAATGTATTTTATAAATCACACACTATAAATATAATAAAGAAGCAGAAACATTTAGTTGCAGTAAAGTAAGATATTTTAATAAGTTGCAGAAACAATTTATGATTTGTGACACGAACAGACACACAAACAAACACGAGCAGTCTGTCTCTCTCTCTCTGTCTCTGTCTCTCTCTCTCTCTCTCTCTCTCTCTCTCTGTCTCTCTCTCTGTCTCTCTCTCTGTCTCTGTCTCTGTCTCTGTCTCTCTCACACACACACACACACACACACACACACACACACACACACACACACACACACACACTTTCACACAGACAGAACGCAGCCACCTGTAATAAAAATTGAGAAGAAGCTTTTCAACGTGTTTGCGTCAGTCATTTCCAAAAATGTAATTCGGACAACATTAAGCCTATACCTTTTTATTGTATGTGGATGTAAGAGGGGAAAATATCGAGAGCCCGATTCGGATTAACTTTACAAGGGTAGATGGAGTAAGTTAATGATGTAATTTTACCACAGGACTTCTGTAATATCAATAGCCAAATCGCATGGGATAAGATATAGGTTATCAATAAAACTAGAAGGAGTGGGAGGGGTAACTCAATTTGCGCATCGCTGTCATGCGTGTATTGCATTGCTTCCCGATATCATGTGCTTTAGCCTACAACAGGGCAGTCGAATGCTTATCTGATAACCGAGAAGCTCTTGTAATTATAACTTTACCCCACCTCTCCATGCCGGGTGAACACCGGCTGATGTAATATGGTAATCTGGTTATATTCTATTCACAAAATACAACCAATAGTACGGTTATGTTAAGACTTACTTGTGAAAAGCACTATTTTCGATGGTCCGGCGATTAGAACAGGAAAATGCTCCACAATGCTCTGGCATCTTATCTGCTGCCACGCAACGAAACTAGGAATACGACCGGTTCAAGATGGCGGCCGGATTTCTCGGTTTCCAGCGGCCAATAGGGCATCTAGTCTCTATATTATATCTATGATTGGAACGACCGGTTGACTTCCTGATTCTCTGAAACCACTCCCTCAGAAACAATGGGCTCAGATTGGTTAGTTGGGCCGGTGTGTTGTAATTGGCTAAACTGCGCAGCGCACGTTGTCCGGAAACTTCACGCCCATTACCTTTTCGGGCGAAAGTTGCATGTGCTGCTGCGGTCAAATGTAAATAATGGTGTCAATACTGTTATACCTATAACTGTAAAAGTATGTAGATAAACAATACATATAACCTGTAAACAAACCATACTGTACACTGATAACAGCAGCTGAAGTTTGCTGTTGCGATTACATATCATTTTTATAACTTTAAACACGTTTGTCATACACAAAATAGCATCGAACTAAGTGGCTACTATAAACAAACAGCGTTGCTATTGGTTTACGTTCTTGATCAAATCGAAAAATTACGTCAAAGTATACATGGAAAATACATTTACAAAATTAGTACATAATTACAAATTCAGGTCCAAAATGTTTGACGTTTGTCATAGACATGAAATAGCATAACTAAGTGGCTACTAAAGCCAGCGCTGGCATTTGTTTACGTCCTTTATAAAAATAAAAGATTACGTCTGAAATTATACATGCAAATACATTTAAAATGATTAAGTCTTACTTACAGGTTGTGGCCCAACAACTGCTGCCTCTGGTTTTAAAGTTGGAACTGCTTCATGTTTTAGGAACAGTTTCTTGTTGAATCCGGCATTGAATTCGTGGAGATTCTGGAAGCTGTCTTCCGTAAAAGCCGCAGCACAGAGAGCTAAATTAGGATTGTAATTTTCAGGAACAATCAAACATAAATTTTAGCCATTGTTGACGAACTACAGCGTCCGTAGGAAGCCCGAACACTAGACCTGACAGCTGGGTGAAAATAACACACTTTCGACGGCATGGCGCCAGCTCTCCATTATAACTCTTCGACAAAGCCGCAGAAATATGGCCATGTCCCCTTTTTTGCATATTCCGGAGGGAGGGTTGATGTAAATGTATGGGTTAGTTACGTATAAAACCCGGGAAGTATCTCGTTGTAGTCCCATTCGAGTCGTTTTTGTAGGCATTAAACTTCCTGATTTTTAAAAGATGATATCTCTGCTTAAGTTGAACTTTCAGCGCAGCAACTTTGCAGATACTGTTCATGCACCAACAGCAACATTACACACTATTTAAAATGAAAAAAGGGAAATCGCAATCAACCACCCCTTTAACTTTTTTCCAACTTTAGAGTCCAGTTCTGATAAAATATTGGTAACCTGAGGAGAATCTGAACCATTTGGACTTGAAGTGAACATGTTTGTCTATATATATACCAATTCTTATGAGGCCAGCGATCATAATTCTCAAGACATCATGTTCTAAACATGGCTTTCTAGATGTTCTTTAGGCCTGGAAATATCAGAAGGCTGAAGAATATGATAATGTTAGAAAATTATTCTTTTTTTACAGACCTTACTGAACTGAACATGACAAACTGATTTTGAAAGATTGAAAGATGCACATGAATTACAACAAATAAATGCAACTCTAGTGAGACATCATTTCCGCTGCACCTCCGGATCATGTTATCGTACCCAGTAATTAAAGCTTCTATTAGAAACACAATGACATTACACAGCTATGATAATGGACCATTAGAGAATCAATAAGCCAGAGTCTCTATTCTTCCCTTTCTCCAGTCCAGATTTACAACTGAGGCACGAGTGTAAAAAAGTGAAAGTTCTCACCTTAAGTGAGCGATGAAATACGACTAGTGGAAAGGACATCGTGACAGGAGATTTACGGCATCTGCGAGCTTCGTTCGGCGGGACGGGTGCGATAATCCCGGTGACATTAACTGTGTCCGGCCTGGTGTTTTAGCAGCCGTTAATCACTGGAGGAAGTCTCGAGTGTCCGTGGACGAGGCCTGTGCTGCGTCAGCCAGTGACCTTCACTTATCAGAGCAGAAGTCAAAACACATTGCCGTAAGTCAGCGTCTAAACAGTCAGCTAAAGCAAGAGCTGATGCAACAGAGCTGCTGAGTAGTTCAACTAATTGTGATTATTTTTAGTGTAAACAAGCCTTCGTTCATGGCAAATGAGACTAATTATAGCATGCAATGAATTAAAAAAGTCATTTGCCTGGTACTGGAAACATTCCTAAGAGATTTTGCTCCATATTGTCATGATTGCATCACACAGTTGCTGCAGATTTGTCGGATTTGAACATCCATGATGTGAATCTCTCGTTCCTCCACGTCCCAAATCTGATCTATTAGACTGATATCTGGAGACTGTTTGAGTTTAGAGGCTCACTGTCATGATCAAGAAACCAGTTTGAGATGATTTGAGCTTTGTGACATGGAGCGTTATCATGCTGGAAGTAGCCATCAGAAACAGAAACATCAAGAAACACTCAAGCATCAAATGTTCTGGCAATCAAACCTCCTAAAACACAAGGACACTATATCAGAAGGCACAGCAGACAGTGACATTATACAGCTCAACTCTTTTTCACATGAAAACTTATGATAAGATGCTGCTGCTCTGTGGAAAGAGGACACAGCTGTATCTCTCCTCTCATCCGCCCACCCGCTGTTGTTTTCAGGATCTTTCCTCTCCGCGACGCAGGATGAATGAATGCACCTGTTAAAAACACACTTCTCACCCCTGATGAGATACTGTCACTCAACATTGACACTGGCAGGTAGGCAGCGTTATTGTGCAGTGCATGCTGGGAAATGTCCCCCTGCTGCTGTCCTGACAGTGGACCGCAGGGATTTCAGCTCTTAAAATTGTACCTTGATACGAGGAGGATATAAACAGCTCCATGTTTCAACTAAACCCACAGGCTCTCCAAGGCCTGCCATCTAAAGTTTGCAGAAAGAAAAAGATTTGGGATATAAGAATGGAATATGCTGGCATGGATTTTTTTTATTACACTTTTTTTATGGCACAAAGGAAAGAAGCAGTTCTTCCCCTGTATTTAGTCATGAAGTTCATTGAGGACACCACACAAACTTTTCTGTCTTGCTGTTTTTACTCTCTTTAAGTAAAAATGTCCATAGAGAAACCTGTACTCACCGAAACACTTGCAAAGTTTCTCACTTAAGTGACTCTTGGTTTAAATTATTTAAAATAGAACAATCTAAAATAATTCTAATGCACAGAGCACTTGCACTTATGTAATGCCCACATCCACATAAATATCACTTTCAACTTGGTATAAAAGCACACCCCAACCTGTCTTTATTTTTGCTATTCCTTTTGGTGATACTAGTGGCCCCAAAATGACACACTTTACCCTCGATATTATTATTTCTCATTAGTTCTTGTTGACAGGAAGCAGCCAGTATGAGAGAAAAGAAGTGCTCAAAAAGATGTATGTGGCTTTTATAGGTGATATGAGAAGAGTAAAATAGCAGATCCTTCTTCCGTACATCAGCTCCATACTGAAGCTTTTGACCAATGCTTAATTCTCTCAAATGGAGGCAGTATTTATCACAGTACTGTTCCACCCGAGTCATTTCGTACCTGAACCTTTGAGACCGTTTGCAATGGGAAAAAGAAACGTGTTTGTTTCCTGCGCTGGCGATCAGCAGCATCACTGTGTGCCAGTTTATCAATGAGTCACCGAGACCATTTCAGCCTCTCATCCTGGATATACATTACTGTGCAGCAACATCATCCTCTCTCTCTCTCTCTGTGTGTGTGTGTTTCTTACATCCAGGTCACATTTCACCTCGACTATTTTAATGCTATCGGGATTTTTACACTGTTACATTATTTTTCACAAAAACTAGGCACATTTCCTCCCAAATGCTCATTATTGTAATGAAAAAAGTGTCATTCTCATTACCAGTGTTATTATTATTTTCATTCTCATTGGTGATTCTCATTAGGCCTTGTCCAAAACACAATATACACTGCCCGGCCAAAAACAAAAAAAGTCACTGTTTGGATTTAAATAGGCAAATGCTTAAGAGTCTCTGATTGGATCATTATTGCAGTGATTATTATGTTTCTATCCTGTAATATGTTTGGCAACAGTTCTTCTAACCCTACCTGATGGAGTGTAGCTTTTCATTTCTTAAACAACCATGTAGGAAGACACAACGATTCAATGATTCATTGAATGGAAATAAATATTGTGATGTTTTTTCCATTATGAGGTGCATCAGTTTTTGGTCGAGATCTTGTGTTGTCAATGCAAGAGTCCAGCTCTCTGTAAAGTCTCCTCCAGAACATCACAAAGACTTTCAGTGAATTTAAGCTCTGGACTCAGAGGAGACGATTCATGTGTGAAAATGATTCTTCATTCTCTCTCACAACCATTCACAATCTGAGTCTGATGAATCTTGACACTGTCCTCCTGGAATATGGCCATGATGTGTCTTCATACATGGTTGTTTAAGAAATGAAAAGCTACACTCCATCAGGTAGGGTTAGAAGAACTGTTGCCATAACATGCTAGAAACATAATAATCACTGCAATAATGATCCAATCATAGACTCTTAAGCATTTGCATTTGCAAACAGTGATTTTTTTGTGTGTGTGTGGGGGGGGGGGGGCAGGTAATGCATATACAGTATATGCAAGCGAACAAATACTAATATCGTGTATAAATACTTTCATAATTACATAATAATTTTCATGAAAATAATTTTCCAATTAAAAAAAAATGCTCCTCAAAATAGGCTCTGTTTTCCTTAGGAACAATCTTTTTCATTATTTTGTGGGTGAAATATGACCTGCAGGTGTTCTTGACAGGTTTAATGAGATTCACCATTATATATGACTGATTATCAATAAAAGACGGTCAATCAATCAAACAAACACTACTCATCTGATGAAAGCTCACTGGTGTGTGTTATAGCCCGGCTCCATGTGTTGGGGTTCGTTTGATATGATAAACGCCTGTTTTATAATTTCATCCTTCTGTCACCTGTCTAGCACTTCTGCAGCTCAGAAAATGACAAATCTGCCATCTAGAGAATGAGAGAAAGACAAAGAGAAGAGTAACGTTATTGAGGACACTTGAACGGACTGATTTTCCCAGCAGCCTCTCTGATGTGTGTCTCCATCTGTCTCTCTCTCTCAAACAAGCACACAGAAACACATCAAAAGATTCAGAGCATTAAGGGATAGTTCATTGAAAATGTAACTTCTGTCATGGTTTACTAGCCTTCATGTCGCTCTAAACCAGACGTCCAGAGTAACAGATGGGTTTCAGAGCAATGGACTCTTTTATCTCAAAATATCAATAAAAGCTTGATTTATGTGACCTCTTTTAATAATTTCTAAAAGTTCAAGAAAGCCACATGAACTTTTTCATCTGCTTTTCAGGCAACATCCATTTGAGGGATGAGTGTGCATCAATGATTGGTGATGCTGCGATGGTAAACCACATCATAAAGGGAGAAAAAGAAGAAGAAATGATTCTCTGGCTTCCCCTTCAGCTCTCCCAAAGACTCTCCCTCGAAGAAATCAGGACAGAAGTGGAGGAAAGTGGACAGAAGAGACGGATTAAAACACCAGGTGTAAACGGTATGTGTCTCCCTCGTCTACTTGTGATCCGATCGACTGCAACACATCTTAACACCAGGAGTAAACAGCATCTTGGTAAACTACACCTGGTGTTCGGTTCAAGGAACAATGCCAGTTATAGCTGGAACAACAATCCTCTGCTCCACGAGCTGCTGCTTTATTCATAAGGCCACAATATCACAGAAGTCGTCTTCATGCATACATCACTGCTGTCTGAGACTGGAGAATATTAAAAATAGAGTCTTATTCATCCGAGATTTCCTGAGGTCACATGTGGAATCAGGAGTCATCACTAATGGTTTGTATTTCTGCCGTGTAATTGGTCAAACTCGTCTCCTGGTCCATCCACATTTGCATTTCTGTTCTTGGCAGATGGTTTCTTGTTGACCAAAGCGCTTCACGCTAAAAGCACTAAAGAGCTCTGAGATGTTCATCTGAGGGGCGTTTCAGTATCTCACACTTCACAACAAACTTTAATACTTTATACTGTTTCAACAAAACATCAGTCATTTGTGCCGAAAACAGCTGGATTTCCCCAAACCCCAAACAGGTTTAACGTAAAATAAATTTACTTTTATTTTTATTAAAAAGTATTATTCATGTTAACTAATGCAGTTAACTAATATTATCTAATGAAACCTAATTGTAAAGTGCCAATAAAATAATATCATTTACAGAATTTACAGTAAACTTACAATATTTGCTGGGAATCCAGCCCTTGACCTCAGCATTGTTTCCTTTCTTAAAAAAATAAACAAAATGAAATTAAGTGGAATTAGAATCAAGTTATATTCATCATTAAATTCTACTTGATTCTTAGCTGACACTTGAGCTATAGAACAACATGTAATTCGAGATTTTGATAAGGTAAAAGACTGCATAAAATAAGATTAAATAGTTTTGGTTTGAGCAAAGCTGCACTTTCTGTCTAGTTTTTAAATCCATTCTTATTTTAGCAGCGAGATATGTATGCTAGAGTTGCATATGGAGGTGGCAGGAATTAGTTTGCTTGATTTTGAAAAATTGCTACGTTTTGCTGGTTTCAACATGTTTTTCAGAAGGTTGAGTGTCGTGCGAGAGAGGCCACAGTGCCTTCTCAACATCCTCCTGCGTGTCTGTTATCTGTTATCCTCCTTTTCCTTCTATCGTATCATCCGTAGAGAACGGCACAATCGCTTCTGCTGCTTTGTTGAAGAATGCCTCTAAAAGCAAAACCGAGTCAGGAGAAATCCTGCTCGGCGTGAGAGAATGCCAAGTCTCGCAGGTAACAGTCGTGTGTGTTTGCTTTCGGCCCCAGATGTCTGTCCCCAAGGTGTTCTCAGCTCTTATATGAGCGTGTGCTTTATTGCTCTGCCATTTACATCCCCGACTGGATATCTGCATTTGGAATCCAGTAAGGTTGAAAAACTTTAGTGCAGTCATAAAAACAAGCTCATTTTGATGAGGAAAAAGTCGCCTCATGCACTAATTCACGAGGAATATGATGTAGAAACTGTAAATTGAGAAGGTTAACTGTATACTTTCAATTTATGGAAGGATTTTTGCAGCATATGAGTGAAATTCTGTCGCTTGAATTCATAATGTGAGAAATGCATGAGATGGTGGGCATTATAGTGTCTTTTTCTCCTATTTTATGCTGAAGTTTAATTCCTAGAGATACAGGTTAGATTGGTAACACTTATGTTAAGGTCCCGTTAGTTAATGCATTAACTAAGCATAATAATAAAAATACAACTGTTCATTGTTAGTTCACGTTGAGCTCAGGCCCATACTTAGGCTAACTTTAATAATAGCCTATTAACTTCTTTCACTCAGAATTTGTTAAGAAATGAATTACAAAGAAACAACAAGTAACAAATACAAATTTGAAGTAGAAAGGCAATTAATCACAACTTTGAAAAATATTTTTTTTACATTTGAAATGAATATTTAAGTATGAATATGAGTCTTAATATGAGTCTGTTGAAAACACTTGTTGCGAAAGAATCCTGCTGATGAACAGCGAACCCTGTTTAATTTAAACATCCTATTTAGGAATAATTGACTTTGAAAAATAATGCACACCCGAGGTGGTAATGTGGTCATGATGTGAAGAAGTTTTTTATTTTTATCCTATTGTTCGTTACATGTATTTGCTGTCAGATTTGTGGGTTTTGGTTCTTCTGCTGTTGTCGGTTGAAAGGACCTTTGAAATCACTGACATCATTTGGCGAAGTGATATGAAGCTGTAATGCGGTCAAAACCTGCCTGGAACTACTTCAGCTGTTCATTTACTGGAAAATAATTGCACACCTTAGAATGTTCATCAACCAATCAGAATCAAGCATTCAACATAACTAAAGCTGTGTCCCAGTTCGCCTACTTATAGTATGCCCTTAAAGTATGCACTGTTTTTGTGAAGATAAAGTACATACTTTTGAGTGTGTATCAGAATAGTCGGCAAGCTTTGCTGCTTCATTATAATTATGTCTTTAACACGGCGCTCTGACGGTTAGATACGGTCATCCTGTCACCATTTAAACTGCCCTGTCAATCATCATGTCACAAAATCATCCACATTCAATTTCATTTCATTTCCAAACGTATCGGAGAGAAATGTTGTAGCGTGTGGGATTTTCATATAGATAACTCTCCTCGTGTTTGCATAATCATGGATTTAAGAGTTAATGGCCAAACGTATCTTTATAAAAGTTCACAATGTTGCTGCAGATGAAATATAATGTGGATAACATTAAATCATTTTTTTATTGATTATCTACTGATTATTAATCACGAGTCAAAACTCTCTCTTCTAAGCTGTTAGTCTCACACATCTGCCATGTTTGTAGTTTTTATTCCTGTTTGTAGTTCTAGAGTAGTTTTGCACGGATCTGCATTTTGGATTCTAACCGAAACAGTTGATAATCCGGGTAACTTTGCAATACTCATTTCAACACACTACGAAATGGGATGCAGCATAAAATTAATAAAAGCTTTAGAAGAAGTATCATTGTTAGTGCATCTTAACTAATATGTTAACTAATGCTAACAATGGAGCCTTATTGTAAACTGTTACCATTTGAGTAACAGTAAAAGATGTTTGACTTGGCAAACACCAGTGATAACATGAAAAGCAATGGCTGTAAATGTGAAATCAGCACATGGATATGCATGCAAGCTTGTGTACTTGTGTTTCTAGTAAGACATACACCGTAAAGTCTTTGTTTGTTTCATTGATTTCTGTTGTAATTCTCCCTCGGGCTGCAGGAACGAGCTGAACTCAACAGGAGGAGGAACAAACTCTGATAATGAATTTACACCCCCTCCAAGCGCTGACCTTTTAATCTCACTGTTGTTCTGTTGCCAAGGCGACTTGCCGGCGACCTCCTCCGATCTGAACGGAGCCTTCCAGAAAATCCCAGAGCGCCCTGCCCACCCTTTCGCCGCCTTTGTGATGAATATGTGTCCGTTTGACGGTGTTTACCTGCCGAGACCTCACTGAAGGAGGAGGAGGAAGCTTGAAATGCTTGATGCAGGTTTGGCCTTCAGGAGCGGGCGTTGATTGACAGCTATGTTCAGTGGCAATGAATGGTTCCATGAAGAACCTTTAACATCCATGGATTTTTTTATAGTGGAAAAGGTTCTTTAAATTATTAAAAATGTTCTTCACACTCAGAAAAATGAAAGGTTATTTGGGGAGCCAAAAAATGGTTCTTCTGTTGCGAAAACCCCCCCTTTGAAATCTTTTAAGAGTGTAAAGTGTCAGACCTATAGAGTTAAATGGCTTTTCTTTCATTTTTCACTGTGATGAATAGGGTGTAACTGTGGAATAAAAGTAAAAGTACCAGCTTTCAGGAGCATATACATGTTTAACTCTTTGGGTCCTATCTTGCACCCAGCGCAATTGCCTTTGCACACGACGCATGTATCATTCCCATTTTGCACCCGACGCACAGTGGACTTTCCCTCCACAGACGCACAGCGGTAAATTAGGGAATGAACTTGCGCTCCCGGGGCGGTTCAGGGAAAAGAGGAGGTGTTCCGGTGCAAACGTTCCCTGGAGATATTTTACAGTTCCATAAAAACAATTCCACCACTGACCAGGAAAACCCTCGTCTAAAGTCAGTGTTGCGATATTCAGATGATATTTTAAAGACACAGCAGTTGCCATTTTTGCAAATCATACATAACTATAAGGGAAAATATTACCATAGGAAGGAAATCATTGTGGTGTCCATGAAGATGTGAAAACATTGGCATAATCTAGCTTACACACAAATGAGTTTAACTGAAGATAATTTGTGTGTGTTTCTCCATCCGCATACAGGGCCCTATCTTGCCCCAAGCGCAATTGACTTTGTACACCGACGCATGTATCATTCGTATTTTGCACCCACGCAAAGCAGATTTTTCCCTCCACAGACGCACGCCGGCAAACTACGGAATGAACTTGCGCTCCCTGGGCGGTTCAGCGCAAAAAAGGAGCCGTGTTCCGGCGCAAACAATCCCTGGTGCTATTTTGCAGTTCCAGAAAACAATTGCGCCACAGACCAGAAAAAAACTAGTCTAAAGTCAGTGGTGTTGCACGTACATTCAGATGCTATTTTAAGCACGTATGCTTGGCCATAATACAGAGTGTGAACAACGCGCATACACTGTAGATGATTCTCTCATCTACACAGATGCATTTTCCTTTTTGCAAATGATACATTATTATAAGGAAAATATTAAAACACGAGGGAAATCATTGTTGTGTCCATGACGATGGGAAAAATAGGCATAAAGCTTACACATTTACCCAAATTATTATATGCATGTTTAACCGAAGCTAATTTGGGTGGGTTTGTCCCATCCCCAATGTCACTTCTCTCTCCTTTACGGCCCTGACGAGAACATCGATCTCCTCGGCTGTGAACCGATTCTGATAAATGCGCTGTTATAATAGTATTGCGCCATGGAACAAGCGCACGTCATTCATCATGCTCTTAAAGGGAATGTGATATGACGCTCTTAAGGCCTCATTATGCTTCTGCGTCAACTCCACGGCGTAGCTACGCCATCACTCCTACGGCGTTGTGGCCGTTTTATGGTTCTGCGTCAGGTTGCGTTGCATCGCAGTGCATTTCACCGCCAGAACGCTAGGGGGGTGTGTGGTTCGCGAATCTCTCTGCTAGTTTGTTTTGGTTCCGTGCGCCGGTTCCGCTTTTTCATTTCAGACAATGGCGAGCGAAAGAGAGAGAATGTTGTTGCAGCTTGTGTGCAGTCGTACTTTAATACTTCCTCAATCAAACGTTCCTCAACTTGATCCATCGTTGAAACAAACAGTGCAGTGGTCACTTTAAAAATGGCGGTATAGCGGGAGGGGGAAACTGGAAAAGCTACACTCTGGAAATAATGTATAATCTGACCTATCACAGCCCTTGCGGTCTGCGTCGCCTCGACGCGTAGTTACAATTTTTTGGAGGTGCACGTCGAGTTACGGCGGAGGGGTCGGAGAGGGGTTCGCGTTGACGCAGAGGGGTCTGCGGGATTACGCCGTCAATTCGACGCAGAAGCATAAAACAGGCTTTAAGGCTGATTTATGCTTCTGCGTCGGACCTACGCCGGTGCCTCAACGCATTTATACTTCTGCGTCGTTGTCCGCGTTTTCGCGCAATTACACATGCAGAGGGAGCGTGTGAAACCCGAGCGAGGGGTTCTAGCAGACCAATCACAGCACTTGCGTCCGCGTAGAATTGACCCGTTGTTACATTTTTGGAGAGGTGCACGTCAGGGTACGCCGTAGGGTACGCGTGCTACACACAGCCTACGGCGTAGCTACGGCGTGAGTTCGACGCAGAAGTATAAATTGGGCTTTACTGGTTTGTTTGCCGTTACGCACAAACCACACCTATGAATAATGAAGCTACTTCAGACCAACCCCTTTTAGATTTGCGTCGAGCGCAAGAGTCATTTATCCCGCACACAAAGCTTTGCGCTTGACACTCGCGTTTCAGATCGTTAAAATAGGGCCCACAATGTCACTTCGGTGTGTTTTACGGCCCTGACGAGAACGTCGTCTCCTCGCTGTGAACCGCTCCTGCAAACCCGCCGTTATATTAGCAATCCGCCGTTATAATAGCAATGCGCCGTTATAATAGAAAACCCACCATCATATTAGCAATCCGCCGTTATAATCGCAATCCGCCATGGAACAAGCGCCTGCTCTTAAAGGGAATGTGAGATGTTGCTCTGATTGGTTTATTTCATGTTACGCCTAAACCACAGCTATGAGTGATGTAGCGACTTCAGAACAACACATTTTAGATTTGCAGAGATCCGCCCACAGAGTTTATTGCGTTTCAGATCGTTAAAATAGGGCCCTTTATGACACAATGCTTCGTCACCAGAAGGAATTACTATTTATTTGTCACACTGTTCTAAAGTGAAAAACATGATAACTCTCTAGTAATGACTGAAGTCAGTGTAAACTATTGAGTTTTTTTTTAAGGTTTTCTATAGTAATTCCTTTCAATGGATTTGGAAACATTTGAGTCATTACGAGTGGGTTACCAGGATCTTTACTTAAGAATACTGATCCAAATAATTATGAATTCCTTTAGTAACACTTGAGTCATTACTTTCCAAAACCGTACAAACACCTCAAAGGTTTACAATGACTTCAGTCATGAGTTATCATGCTTTTCACTTTAGAATACCACAAATAATTTGGTAATACTTGAGTCATTACTAGTGGGTAGAATTAATTACAAATGATGCATTATTCACATGAATTGTGAAACTGTTTATAGTAGTTCAGAAGTCCTCTGCGAGGTATGAACAAAATAGTTATTGATTAAATAATAGTGAACTACCTCATTCAACTGAGCGTATTACTTAGTAATTTGTTAATCAGAGTTTCTTGTTAGTTACTAGATATTAATATTCAATATATTCAACATATTGACACATTTTCTTCTAGATTTGTTGTACAGCAGAAACAAGCTTTGTTGCATTATTTTCCTGTTATCACTGTAAAGCTGCTTTTAAACAATCTGTATTGTAAAAAGCACTATATAAATAAAGGTGACTTGACTTGAATATTAATAATGCGTTACCTATTTGTTGGTGTGTTGCTGTTCATTAAAGATGTTGTAAAGTGTTACCAGAGGTTCTTTTTGAAGCCATAATGCAAATAAAAAATGTGCATTTATTTTTAAGAGTGCAAATGTCATTGGTGTTGTTTAAATTTGGCACTGAGGTTCAGCATATGTCCTGAGATCAGCCGTGTAATCGTGTGTATTCACCGCAGCTTTCATGTGTCGTCACGCTTGTTCTTCTGCTATTTCTGTCTCTGTGTTTTCGTTCTGCAGGTTCGTTTCGTCATCACCTCTGCAGGAAACACATTCATCAGGACTGGCACGGTGTAGCCCACAGTAAAACACACAAGCTCTGAGAGATGAGTTAGCAAATATTAATATCATAACATAAGTGTCCTTCTAAGGTGAGGGTGTTTCCCGAATGAAGAGACCAGCACAACATCAAATTACCAGAATGCATTGTTTCGAATTCCATGAAAAATAATCAATGCAAGATGGCAGGGTCAGTTTTAAATTGTAAAAGTGTTTCACAATAATACTGTTTTTACTGTATATTTGATTAAAAACACAGTCATGGTGAGCAGGAGAGTAAGAATTTTTCAGAATTCTGAAGAAAAAAATAAATCATCAGAGCACTAAATTAAATCATTTAATCCAATAAATAATTTACTGTATAGTAAAATACACTCATTATTAATTCAGTCTATTGCATTAGATAAATTATTTAGCTGATGCACGAAGTTATCAATT
This sequence comes from Meda fulgida, assembly GCA_030578275.1. Lineage (NCBI taxonomy): Eukaryota > Metazoa > Chordata > Actinopteri > Cypriniformes > Leuciscidae > Meda > Meda fulgida. Next base: position 3,491,991 of record CM060635.1, read on the forward strand.
TGATTTGCATTTCATATTTCAGAAAGCTGCTCACATTAAAATCACTTATTTCTATGTCAGTAAAAAAGAGCTGCTGTTTTCTAAGATAAACTTGTATGTGGTCGTTTTCTGAGGATCAACTTGTGTGTGGTAGTTTTCTGAGGAGGTTTTACCTGAGAGCTGTTATGCAGAGTAAACAATGAGAGGTGGAAAATAAAAGTGGGTGAAGTTGCCTGGAGCTCAGTGAACACAAGTGTGTTGTTTGTGTGTGCTGTCTTAGTGTGTTTGTGTGTGTGTGTGTGCTGCTTACATGCGTACAGTACGTGCATGTGTGCTGTGCTGTCTGTGTGTGTGTGTGTGTGTGTGTGTGTGTGTGTGTGTGTGTGTGTGTGTGTGTGTGTGTGTGTGTGTGTGTGTGTGTGTGTGTGTGTGTGTGTGTGTGTGTGGAGCTGTGACAGTTCTTCCTCCACCTGTGAACCCACAATCTGACTCCAAAAGATCAGCCTGAAGGACTGAGAAGAGAAGGAAAAATATGAAGAGAAGAGAAGCAGAATAGAATAGAGAGAGAGAGAGTGTGTGTGTGTGTGTGTGTGTGTGGGTTGGTTTATGTGATTTATGAGGACACATATTTGTATAATGACATGTATTACACTGGTATTACAACTTATAGGTGGTTTATGAGGACATTTCAAAAGTCCCCATAATTCAAATAGCTTAAAAAACATAAAAAAACAATGTTTTATTAAAAATGTAAAATGTCTCCTGTGATGGGCAGGTTTAGGGATAGGGTTAGTGTAAGGGGACAGAATATACAGTTTGTACAGTATAAAAACCATCACGTCTATGGAGAGTCCTCATAATGCTGTTGCACCAACATGTGTGAGTGAGCGTGTGTGTGTGTGTGTGTGTGTGTGTGTGTGTGTGTGTGTGTGTGTGTGTGTGTGTGTGTGTGTGTGTGTGTGTGTGTGTGTTTACCTACTTAACTATATTTGGGGATAAATTTGTACCCAGAAGTGACCAAAACCTGACAAAATCTCCAAAAAACTCCCTTTAGGGACGTCCTCATTTGTAAATCAGGTTTAAAAATAAAGTAATAAAAGGTTTTTTAAATATGTAAAAATGCAGAATGTCTCCTGTGATGGGCAGGTTTAGGGATAGGGTTAGTGTAAGGGGACAGAATATACAGTTTATACAGTATAAAAACCATTACGTCTATGGATTGTCCCCATTTAGATAGCTAAGTAAACGTGTGTGTGTGTGTGTGTGTGTGTGTGTGTGTGTGTGTGAGAGAGAGCGTGTCTGTGTGTGTGTGTGTGTGTGTGTGTGTGTGTGTGTGTGTGTGAGAGAGAGAGTGAGCTTGTGTGTGTCTGTGTGTGAGTGTGTGTGAGCATGCGTGTGTGTGTGAGCATGCGTGTGTGTGTGTGTGTGTGTGCGTGTGTGTGTGAGAGAGAGCGTGTGTGTGTGTGTGTGTGTGAGAGAGAGAGCGTGTGTGTGTGTGTGTGTGTGTGTGTGTGTGTGTGTGTGCGTGCGCGCTAGGATGAAAAACAGGAAGAAAGGATGAGACGCAGAGAGATTGATAAGAGGAACATTACAGATGCAGAGGAGGAAGATTCGCATGATGACACCCTTCATCTTCAATCTAAAGTAAATGAACATTACAGCCGCTCCTGTCTCACACATTCACTCCGGCATAGAAGAGCTCTAATATGATTCATCACTGAAATCAGATGGCATGACTTCATCCCAGTCAGACTGATGAAAACACCAGCAAACAAATTGAATTAGTGTGTTTGTTAAGACAGCGTCGCTATCAGTACTCACACTCGCGGTGAAGGACTTGATCAAAGCAACGGTCTGGTGTTCGTCAGATCTTCAGAAGAACATCAGTGTCGTCATACACTGCGTGCTTATAACATGAACCATACCTCAAATTATGAAGCTATTGTGGAGAGATACACATTTCATTTTTTATTTTTAATACATTTGCAAAGATTTCAAACAAACTTCTTTCACATTGTCATTATGGGGTATTGTTTGTAGAATTTTGAGGAAAATAATGAATTTAATCAATTTTGGAATAAGGCTTTAACAACTGTGAATACTTTCCGGATGCACTGTATGACCGTGATTTAATAAGTGAAAAAAAGAAAGAAAAAAAATGGTGGAGGTGAATAAGATAAAATAGGTTGATTAAAAAAAAAAATTAAAAAAAAATAATAAAATGATAATAAAACAAAATAAAACAAAATAAAATACATGGAAAGAGACATACCCGGGTGACCATACAAGAACACCAGTATTGTGGGAGGAAATCTGCAGAATGAATGCTAACATGGTAAAACGTGAAGTCTTAAGTGGAGTTAGAATGTACTTCACTGTTACTGACGGATGAAAGCATCATCAAACAAGCTAAAATATTTAATAATCAATAAACTTTGTGAATGACGGACGTTCCGTGTACTCGCTTTCCAGGGAATTATTACTCGCTTCTAGGATGCACTATGGGAACCTGTTAAGGGAACTGATGTATAAAAGCTTCTGCATGTGCTTACAGAGTTCAATGCTGTTGCAATCACATCTCATCTGTCACCTGACGTCCAAAGGAAACTGTTTTATGACACTGAATCCTCACTGTGATTCCTCAGAGTGATATGAAAGGTGTAACTGAACGTCTTCATGATGAATGAAGAGTCACAGCGCGTGGAAACATGTGTGATGATCCATCAGTCTGGAGAACAAGCACAGACGGACAGCAGATTTATTATCCGCTCCGTTTCTTCAGACTCATGATGCAACTGATCAGAAACCGCAGTTTGACGCTCAAGCCTTCATGTGTTCTGACAGACGCACTGAAAGTTTAAAACTCCACTGACAGTGACGTAACTGAATATATCAACCGCCCAAGAACAAATATTGAACAGAACAGAGTTTGTTCTCAACTTATACATCCCCGCTAACTTCAATCATGTCTTTCCAAAAGTCCAAAGTGGCGCTGCACCGAAAAACATTGTTTACCGAAACACCCAACCAGTTTTTAGATGTTTTGATTGACAGCTGATTCATTCATACTTGCACCAGCTGTTGCCTGTGTTTCTTATTTTGGGGGCGGAGCAATGGAGGGACGAAACCTTTTGAAACATTTTAAATGTCTTTACTAACACTTTTGATCAATTTAATGCATCCTTGCTGAATAGAAGTCTTCATTTTAATTTTTTTAATCTTACTGACCTCAAACTTTTGAACGGTAGTGTACAATGTTACAAAAGCTTTCTATTTAAGATAAATGCTGCTAAACTTTCTATTCATCAAAGAATACTGGAAAAAAATTGTACACAACTGTTTTCAACATTGATAAAAATCATAAATGTTTCTTGAGCATCAAATCATCATATTAGAGTGATTTCTGAAGGATCATGTGACACTGAAGACTGGAGTAATGATGCTTTGATCACAGGAATAAATGACATTTTATGATATATTCACAGAAAACAGTTATTTAAAACTGTAATACTATTTTACAATATGACTGTTTTACTGTATTTTGGATCAAACGCAGTCTTGGTGAGCAGAAGAGACTTCTTTTCCAAAAACATTTGAACGCTAGTGTACTGTATATACAATTATATAAAAATAAAATTATAATAATCTATAGAAACACACACACACACACACACACACACACACACACACACACACACACACACACACACACACACACACAAAATCCCTAATGATAGTATCAACATTATAACAAATATTATATATTTATATATATAAATGGTATACTACCATTGAAGGTTTGGGGTCAAAGAAATTAACATGTATTTTATTCAGCAAGGCTCAAAATTGATAAAAAGTGACAGATTTCCATTTAAAAAAAATGCTGTTCTTTTTAACATTCTATTCATCAAAGAATCCTGAAAAGAAATGTCACGGTTTCCACAGAAATAGTACAATTTTATATTACCGGATACTAATTTATATTATTTCAAATACCTTGGAGTAAATCATGTTATAGGAATTCTGGAACTTTGTGAGATGGGAACAATGTTTTTTAAACAGTATTGTGAATAATTAAAATAATTAGCTTTTTAAAAATAATTTGAATACAACTAATGATGTTCCAAACTGATGCAATCTTAATAACCTAATTGTGCAGTGATAAACCACAACTAGACTTCCAAAATGAAATCTGATTTCACTGGTTTTAAATATTGTTTTGAATCACTTTACTGAGAGAAAGCATCGAAATGAAGGGATGTGCTGAAGCTCACGGCAGTGCTGGTGTTTATTTGACTCGTGTGGGATTTTCCACGAGCTGATTCCTGATTCCTGGAGTGTGTCTGCAGATTTCCTGCTCGAGTCGCTGCGCTCTGTCCCTGGGGATTACATGCAAAAACTGATTATGAATCAGCACCTCTCATCTGAAGAACATCATGAACACATTCTGCTCATATTGATTTAAGCTTCAGCACCTCCAGGCTTCACCTTGAAACTTATGCATCTGATAAAAAATGTGTCAATAACTTCACTGATGTTCCTCATGCCAGGATGCGTTTATTAATGCTGTTTACTGAGGAAAGCATCACTACTGATCGGAACAAAGCCATGACCTTGCATGTGTAATGGATGCATATGTGTCCTGTTAAAGAGGGAGGTCTGCTATTCGTTTTGTAAGCATATTTGAATCATTTTCACTTTTACTTTTACCAAACCACATAGAAACATGTAAAAAACAAACACACACACACACACAAAAACACTTTGTATCTTTTTAAGACAAGTGACTAGAGCCAATTGTATTAACCATTGTTTTCTTTCAAGCTGGTGGGAAGAAACACCCAAAACACACACACGTTTTATATTTGCATCTATATATGAATTAATACATAGGCTATCTTTAACAGTTTATACTCAAAGAGTCAGAAATCTATACTTCAGCAGCTTTATACAAACTTTAGATTGTATTCCTATCTTTCTGAAGGTTTTCACAGAGGATTTTGTTCATATATCATTCAGCTGATTTTAATAACATTTTATTCCTAAAAACACATGGTGAAAATTGTTTCGTTTCTGTTCGTTCTTCTGGCCGTTGACAGTATTTTCTGATTTATGGAGTGATAAAAAGAGATTAAAAACCTTAACTGTTATATGGCTTCATCCAATGTTCACATTGGATGAAATTCTGGAAATGTATGAGAATTATGGAAAATTGAATTGAATAATGCATCATTTGACTGGGGAAGTATTGAAGGGGAAGTATATCTATTATATCTGTTAGTTCAAAATGTTTTCCTTGTTACATATGTTGCATGTACTTGCCATAGTAATAACAGTAAATTATGCATAATTACATGCAACTAACCCTCAAACAAATCATAATCATACCCTATAGTAAGTATATGTAGTTGCTTAATATACTTAAATATATAATTACACTGTAACAATGACACCTTAAAATAAAGTCTAACCTAATTTTCTTCTAATGTTATTAAAGCTGTATTAATGTCATATTGATGTCTTTCTGTCTGACCATTGATGTGTTGGTGGTTTATGATTAAAATGCATTGGTGGACGTCAGAGGGTCAGTGCTGTGTTGTCCTTCTCGTGGTCAGAGTCGTGTCTCTCTGCATGTCGTGTGTGATATTAAAGAGAAGCTGATCCTCACAGCTTCTCAGGCGTATTTAGAGTAAACGGCGTGTTCGTGGCGTTTTCCAGCGGGCGTGTAAACAGAATTTGCTGTCTCTCATCAGTGCCAGTGTTTATACAACTAATATGATTATATTAACATGGACACGCTTCCTTTTTTACTCTTTTTTTTTTGCAATAGTTCATGGTGAGAATTCTGTTTATTATGCTAAATGTAGTAGTATCTATCTCTCTCTCTCTCTCTCTCTCTCTCTCTCTTCCAGTTTTCATAATTTGCATAAGTGATCCTACATAATTGGCCATTTAACAGCAAACTAATCACAAAAAGTGCAGTGCTACTTAAAGTTATTGACACGTTAGTGTGACAATGAAACATACTTGAATGAGAAAATTATACGAAAAATTATACAATTATAATCATGTAAAATTGGAAGTGTATCTACAGAATTTGTGCATTAGGTCTTAAAGTGACAGCAGAATAATTTACCTTTTGCCATCTGTCAATTCATGTTGAAATTAAAAGAAGAAGTGAAAAACCACACTGCTCTTGACTGAATAACTTTAGCAGCTTTGATACGAATCGCTGTACATTATTTCAGTGAGCACTGTGCAGTGTTTTATTTTTGATCATTTCTGCAGTCTTTTCTGAATACTAAACCCACCTGAAAAAAATTAAAGCACGGTTTATTTCAATTTTTATCTTATTCCTACTGTTTGTTATATGTTTGCTCTTACTTATAACAATATTGTTGTAAGAATTTGGTAAGATACAAAAATGAACAAGACTATTGATTTTTTTAATTGTCTTGTACATCCTGTCTTATGGTAAGTATCCTAATAAAATAATCAAACATTTTGGAAATTACCAGCACAAAATCATTAAAAAAAATAAATAGTGAAATCCTAGTGGGACTTGTATAAGACTGGGGATATTGATGGGTCAGAGCAGGCATAATTTAGTCTGGATTTTATGCAGCATTATGTCTTCACACTGAGTTTTGAGCAGGCACAGAGCAGCCTTACCCGGCTTTATCAAACTCTGATAAAGGTTGTAAAGAAATAGTATCTGGATTAAAAATGCCTGTTAGATTGTTAGGAGCTCATCTTTATTAATATTCAGCAGCAGACAAAGAGCTAAACGCCTCCGAGAAAGAGCAGGAGTCAGACAGAGAGAGAGCAAGTGTGTGTGTGTTTGTGCTGCGACACAAAGAGTGAATTCATCCATTCAGACCTTCAAGTGTGTGACTCATCCATTACATCCACTGTGTTCCAAAACCTAAGAGCTGCCTATCTAGACAGCATTTCTAGACTTCGGAGACCCCCAACAAGAAAGCACTTTGGCGGGTTGAATTTCATATACAATATATACATTTTTGTCAAGATTGTAGTCAAGAATATTGATTTTTCAATACGTATAGATCCTGAAAAACCTGAAACACTTGCAATACTCATTTCCCACAGAATAGATACATGATAAAAGCTGCTCTCTCTCTCTCTCTCAGCGAGTGACACACACAAACCCGCCTCTCCTCACTCACTTCAGTTGATGGACGAATATAGTTGCTGTTACAGGGCTTGAATTTCGGTGTGGGATTGCACATATTGTGTATAATTTGACTCATTCCTGCAGATTTTGAGCTCACACCTAAAGTGCGTGAACATAAAGCCTCCTCTCAGTACTAAACTGAGTTCTTTTCCACTGTTTATTGCGCTTAAACAGTCAAATACACACAAACTAATGTCAAAATGCTGGTCTTGGTGAGTATTCACGTAAACAGTCAGTTATGTTTTAAGTGAACGTAAACAGTAGAGAAAGAAAGTGCATGTGTAACTGTATAATGAATCCATGTGTCAGGTTTAAAGTGACATCAGCCTAATATTCCTGCTGCCAAATTATGAGATCATATTAAAAATATCAATATGGCAGTTTTCCCCCATGATATCAATGTCAAAATTGTGGCTTATTTGCGAGCATAGGCACATGCAATGCCTAAATCCGGCTCGGGTCAGAGGTCACTCTTCGGCTAGAACTACTTGCGTACAGCCATTGCTGGAAGCCAGTGATTAGTTTATAAAGTTATAAATATGGATATTTTTCTTCCACAAACACATCACAAAATCACTTCAGAAAGCCTTTACTAACCCCCTCAAAATGATTGTGATTTTAACAGTAAAATACTGTAAAAATGCTACAGTGGAAAAACTGTTAATTGTTTAACAGAAAGATTCCTTACTATATACGGTAAATAACTATGATAGATCTAATGGTACATTTTATGTAATTTTACAGTAAAATACCGTTAAATTTACAGTTTTTGAAAGTGAAAAAGAACTCATTGTATAGTTTACAGTGAAAAAACGTAAATTGACATTCCCACAATTCCCTGTATGACACTTCTCATTTGATGTATTTTTGTTTAAATAACTGTTTCTTCATAGTTTTCACAGTTTTTTCATGTACATTAGGCTTTTATGTTAGATTTAATGTTGTTAAATTCATGTTTATTGCATTTTTAAAATTTCATGTGTTACCATGATGGTGATTAATGTTTGTGTGAATGCCACTTTGCAGCTTCTATATATTAGTATAATCTTTCTTGTGAAAAGCTGTTTGTATTGAGCTTTGATTGATCATGTGACTCTCATCACTACTGTAAAAGTTGGTTTTCAGTATATTACAATGGTACAAAACAGATATTAATACTTCAATAGATCAGTAAATAAACATTATATCAGATAATGGAATACGGTTTATTACTATAAATTTTAAGTTAAGTCTGCAAAACCTAATATGTTGCTACCATATTTTATACGGTAAATTTCTGGTAACCACAGCTGCCGTTATTTTACCGTAAACTGACCAGTTTTTTTTTTTTACAGAGTATGGATCATACTTTTATGATGGATGGATGCTCTTTTTTGGGCTTCAAAATCGAAGGTACCATTCACTCCCATTATAAAGCTGGGAAGAGCCAAGATATGTTTTAATATAACTCAGATTGTGTTCGGCTGAAAGAAGAAACTCATATGCACCTGGGATGGCTTGAGGGTGAGTAAATTATGGGAGAATTTTCATCTTAGGGTGAAATATCCCTTTAACTAATAATCAGAGGGTGGAAAATTGGTCTTAAAAAGTCAATTTTTGGTACAAGGAACTTTGACTAACATTGTAAGAAAAGGCAGATGAGTCTCTTTTATTTGTTGATCTGTTTGCATCGCCCTGGTTTAATCTGCAGGTTTGTGTTCCACGCAGGAGATCCTCCAGTCTGTCTGACAGTGAGGTTCATGCACTTCTGTGAAGCACAGAGGGGAACGTCTCTGCACGAGCATGATGCCAGAGCACAACTGTGTCATCTCAACACAGATATTTTGTGAGAATCTGCCAAAAATAAAACATCCTCTCTTGTTGGCATTCCTGGAAAAACCAAGCTGAGCGGACGAAGACTGTAGCCTCAGAGTGTGACAGTTTGAGGCTTTCAAAGAGAGTGTTATACCACTATACACACTTTTTAGGCAGCATTACCTTCAACGGTTGCTGGAAACAATGACTGAACATACACTGTTTAAAAGTTTGGGGTCAGTACGTTTTTTTTGTCTTTTTTTTAAAAGAAATGAATACTTTTATTCAGCAAGGAAGGATTCACTAAATTGGTCATAAGTGACAGTCCAGACATTACAAAAGTACAGACGTTATTTCAGATAAATGTTGTTCTTTAGGACTTTCTTTTCATCAAATAATCTTGAAAAATATGAAGCAGCACAACTGTTTTCAACATTGATAATTTCTCGATGTTTCTCGAACAGCAGATCATCATGATTTCTGAAGGATCATGTGACACTGAAGACTGGAGTAATGATGCTGGTTTTGTTTAAGTTGAAATACTAAAAATACTTTTTTACAAAAAATAAATTGAAATTTGAAAATATAAAAATAAGAAAAATAATTCAGAATATGAACAAAAATCATAATAGTATATATCAATAATACACAAATATTGTGTGTCCGACTGTACTGTATTTTCTTTTCTTTTTTCATTCTAAACTGTTTTAATTATTCTTATTTATTTTGATTATTTTAATTTCTTCTATGCAAAGCACTTTGAATTACAATTGTGCATGAAATGTGCTATATAAATAAACTGGCCTTGCCTTGCCTAAAATAACAAGTAAGTTGTGTGTCAGTAGAATAGGAGCAGGACATGAGCGATGTAGATATGGTCGTGTTGTGCTTCCTCTATAGTGTGTGTGTATAGAGTTCAGACGTCAGTGCGTTTCCCCTGCGGTGTCTGACGTCTGTCTAATCAATGATCTACTGCTGACTCTAATCAGTCTTCTCTTGTGACACTAGAGTTTCATTTCGACATATTCATAATGAGCACAATTCATCAGGACATGTATTGTTGAGAAATGTAGCATGGCAAGAGTTTCAGCCAAACTACCACAGTTTACCACAGCTTTTAGATTTAGCACATGCAAACACTCATCTTTTCTGTGATTGATTTGCGCGATTGCTTATATTGTTGCAAAAATGTACAATATATATATATATATATATACTGAATGTATATATGTGTACAATATATATATAACACATTTTTATCATTGTTAAATTATATATTAAATATATTTTTTAAATATACAATAAATATATTAAAATTATATTTAACAACATCATGATTTTCTTTAAATCTGCATTGAAATATTTATATATTTATATATATATATATATATATATATATATATATATATATATATATATATATATATATATATTAATATATTTATTAATATTTATTTATTAATTAAATTAATTTATATTTGCTTCAAACGATGCATTTTGTGAAAAGCGCTATAATACATAACTGACTGATATGACTTGTGATTTTGACAGTAGTAAAAATTATCTGTTGCGACTATGGCATTTTGGCTAGATAAATAAATCATACGTGTTTTAGCTGCAGAATATATGGCCTTGTTTATATTGTTTTGTACTGCATCTGGTGGTAATGCCGAAAACGTTTACACCACACGCAGACAGACGCAGGACAGGAACACGACTGAAAACAAATGAACAGCTGTTGCCATAGTAACACGGGTTGACGGGTAGCTGCCAACTATTGTACCTGCCACCAATAGGGAAGCTCCTGTGTGTTTGAAAAGCTCTTCATTAATTAGCACAGGTTTACAAAGTGGCCATAGTGGTGAACATGTTTAAATCCACACAGGTCATTAGCACATTACATCTCAAACATCACTGACTGCCAGATTATAATTAATGACTTCATACCTGACTAAATAAACAGGGATTGTCAAAGGGATTTGGTAACACATTTTAAAATAAGGTCTCATTTGTTAACGGTAGTTAATGCATTAACATGAAACTTGAAAAATTAGAATATTGCGCAAAAATTCATGTATTTCAGTAATTAAATTAAAAGGTGAAACTAATATATTTAGTATATATAACTATATACATATGCATGATTATACTTTTCAGAGGGCCGACATTTCTGTATTTAAAATCCTTTTTTTTTTATTGATTTCATGTAATATTCTAATTTTATGAGATTTTGAATTTGGGGTTTTCATAAGATGTAAGCCATAATCATCAAAACTTTTGTACGATATTCTAATTTTTCGAGTTTCACCTGTATACCATCAATGAGCAATATATTTCTGTCATGACAAATCTGCTGTTATTGCTGCTGCTGAAGAGCAAGAACAGGCTTGCTCCTGCCAAATCAATACATGAAATGCTGCTGCTGTACAATATAGCACACGTGATTTACCCATAGCAGATCTATACAGGTGGAGCTGGGGAAGGTGGAGGCTTTCTGGAAGTGCACGTATTTGAAGGTTGAGCAGCTCATTGGCTACTGATACAGCAGGAACCAATCAGCTGAGCCCTATAGAGAATGATGTGATTGAAAGAGGAGTTGAGTTAAGAACCAATCAGCCTGCGCCATCTAGAGTTTCATGACAGAACTTTGTTTATTTTAAAGCATTTATTAACCTTTGTTAATGTTAGTTAATAATGTTTAATGTTTTTTTTAGTTCACAGTCAATTTATTAATGATAACATACAACTTTTGATCTTAAAAAATGATTAAGATTATTAACTGCTATAGAAGTATTTTTCATTGTTATTTCATGTTAACTATATAGTTATCTAATGTTAACAATTTAAACTTTGTTGTAAGGTGTTTTTTTGTGTAAAGATTCATTAAACATTAAAATTCAAATATCCCAGGACACAAACTCAGATGATGCTTTACAGCACAATTGGAATTCGTCTAATATTTTAAGTTTGCATCATTGATTCGGTTAACTTGCTTGACTTAATCTTTAAAAGAATCCAGTAATGTTTATGCCAAAATCCCACAGGAGACGAGCGGGACTGAATTGACTCAACTGAATGAGGTGCGGAGGAATACATAAATCACTGTGTGATGCGTCTCCTCTATATCCAGACAGAGATGTAGTCAGTTTCTCCGTTCTCGAGGAAAGAGAACAACCGTCATTATTCTATAAAAACACTTTTTTCCATCCACAGATTTGATCTCAATTCTCTTTCTTGTGAAGTGCAACCATAAGTGTCTCTTTCTGTTTGGATATGGATGTAGATTGCAGTACGTGAGGCAACATATCATTTCTGTCTGACACATTTTGTGAACCTAGTGGTGCATGAAAATGCATTTGCGTAGCTAGAAGTATAAGTTGCATTGCATATTGTGTGGAGCCAGTTTTGGGCCTCATACTAAACAACTAACAAAAACACAACTTATGCTCAGTTGGGCTCCAAAGTGAAGAAAATCCTACCAACCCCAAATCAAACGGCTCACTTCAGGCGACGTGTGCAGTCAGGGAACTAGATTTACAAATGGATGGGTGATGTCAATAGACAATTAGAGTTCACTGGCTCTCTCCACCGAAAGCTCATCAGAGAGCTGGTAATTAGAACAAACTGAAGCTTTAGTGCTCATAAACCAAAGAGCCGATCGCTGCAAACAGCAGGTCAAGGGCTTTCGTCAGCGACAGCCCAAATGAAGACACTCAGCAGAGCCGGAGAGTAAGGCCACGTCTGCGGTGACCGACATCTCGTGTGTGTGTGTGTGCACCTGTCCCTGGAATTATTGCTTTTTCAAATCATAGAGTTATATTTCTGAATAATCTCTAGTCTTTGCATTATCCTTGAGATGTATCTGCTTCATTGCATGCATTTTTTGTATTCAGCCATATAGGCTGATGTAACATTATATATCATTATTTTCCATTTTGCCTTGTGAAACTTCAAACTGACACGCAGCTTTGAGGCTTTCAGATCAAATTACTGCACAATTTCAGTTGATACGACAGAAAGTGGAATTTAACAACTCAATGAAATTATCAGCGGAACATTAAAATATCATAGTTTTACAGAAGTACAAGAAATTTAAGTTAGATCTATTTCCATTCATTTGAACTCTATTTCCTTACATTTAAGTCTGTATATTTCAATGCTGCATCCTGTTTGCTGCTTCAATTCAACCGCCTTTGATTATGTTGCAAGATTTGCATCTTTGTTAAATCAAATTATTAGAAGTATTAGTATTTTTTAAAGTACAGACCCCAAACATTTGAAGGGTTGTGCATAAATAAATAAATGATATATTCACTATTATAATATATACACACTCTTATATATTCATAGTAAAATACTACAGTCTCCAAGTCATAGAAGTTCAATTGGGATTTGAAATGGTATTCGAATTGAAATGAAAGATTACTAAATTACAACGCAAAGAATTTCAACGCGGCTGGACGTTTTTGAGGGTTAAGTGTCCTTCCAGCCTTTTGTCAAAGGTCGCAGTTTTACAGCATTAAAAATAAAGTTCTATTTTCTTGAATTGTAATTCATTTTAATTCCATTTTCATACATTTAAGTTTGTATTGAAATTTTGCATCCTGTTTTCTACCTAACAGCCTTCAGTGTTGCATGAGTGGCATGATGGCGGGCACTTCAAGTGTTTAAGTGTGTGTGTGTGTGTGTGTTTGTCATTGCAACTTGTTTTTGCAGTAGAGGGTCTGTCAGATTGATGCTCATTGAGACGGGCAGAAATAAAGGGATAGAAAAACACAGGAACAAGAAGAATTGAGCTGTCAGTGTCATTTAGAGACTCTCTCTCTGTTTGTGCGTGTGTGTGTGTGTGTGTGTGTGTGTGTGTGTGTGTGTGTGTGTGCGTGTGTGTGTGTGTGTGCAGATACAAGTATCAGTCTGTCTCTTTCTCTGACACAGACAGATGAGAGTGGAGGAGACCCGCTGTGAATGTCATCTCTAATGTTATTTGTCCTGTAGGACGGACACTCGGGTCACACACACACACACACACACACACACACACACACACACACACCCCGCCGGTCTCTCCAGAAACTTCATTCTCACATTCAGCTCTCAAAACCAGATTATACACATACAGTCAGAGATTAATGGAGGCGGACATGTAGAACTGACTGAAACATTGTTCAAATGATTTCCAAGACACAATTTAGCTTGCTTATTTTTCACAAACAAGCAAATATATAATCAGAGAAATAAAGATGATTGTGGTGCGTGAAGCCTTTAAAGGGTTTCATTACCGAAATACTGAATTTTATTTCATTATATATTTTATGTAATAACATGTTATTTTAGTTGATTACAATGTAATATATCCCGGTTTCACAGACAAGGCTTAAGTCTATAGTCTCAGACTAAAATGCATGTTTGAGCTGTTAGAACTGAAAACTTGCATCTCTTTATCTCTTATCTAAAATATGTCAATGCCTTTGTTCTGTCTCAAGATTAACACCAGTAATGTTTTTTTTAAAGGCACGTTTATAAAACGTACTTAAATGTGAATCTGAATCTGAATTTGTAATGACTAAGAAAAACGTGAAAACATCACACAATACATAATGTTACGGTGTTATAGAAATGTTGTGGTGGTAATGCTGTATATTACAGTTATGTTCACATACAGTACAGGATGCGTGATCAGTTGTAGGTTAATGCATGATTTATTCTGTAGACTGAAGCTCGTGTCCATCTCTCCATCATCAGTTATAGACGGACAGCTGCACTCGTCTGCTCACCTCATCAATGTTTTCTGCACAAATCAATGCAAACACTAGAGGGAAAGATGAACTGATGTTGACTGAAGCATTTGTCCGACTGATTTCATCAGTTTTATTCAGAAAGCAACAACAGCGCTGCTTATTTCACGGAGACTGTTTCTCTTTCACTGATCCAGTTTGTAAAGTCAAGACAGAAGAAGACAGGTTTACCCAAATAAAAACTATTCTATGTCATCATAATTTTCAAAAGTGTAAATTGCTCTTTTGTATAGAGTATATGGTTATACTTTATTCTGATAGACCACTTTATACATTTTACTAAGTAACAATGAGAGTTGAGAGTTAGTTTACGTAGTTTGCACATTTAAGGAGAGTAATTCGACATGTCAACTAACTCTCATTGGTATAAAACTGTTAGGTTACTACAACAAGTTGACATTTACTTGCAAAATTACTTATAGTCCGTTGCCTGTCTGTTGGGGATCATCACAATGAAGTGTTAGCAGATATTAATCTGACAGTATAATACTCTAAACACTGATAGTTGACATGTAGTTGAAAAGTTACTTAATACTAGAACGTCTAAAGTGGACTATCGACTTACATAAGGCTTAAATCATTCGTTTTTTCTTCTTGATTTTGGGCATATCTAACTAGAAACTTTATGGTTCTTGTTTAGTTTGTATTCAGCAAGCATGCATTATATGGATCAAAAGTGACAGTAAAGACATATAATGCTACAAAAGATTCCCATTTCAAATAAATGCTGTTCTTTTAAACTTTCTATTCATCAAAGAATCCTGAGAAATAAAATGCATCACTGTTTCCACAAAAATATGAAGCAGCACAACTGTTTTCAACATTGATAATAATCATAAATGTTTCTTGATCAAATCATCATATTAGAGTGATTTCTGAATGATCATGTGACACTGAAGACTGGAGGAATGATGCTGAAAATTCAGCTTTGATCACAGCAATAAATTACATTTTAAAATATAATCACATAGAAAACAGATATTTTAAATTGTAATAATACTTCATAATCGTTACTGCATTTTTGATCAAATAATTGCAGCCATGATGAGCACAAAAAACAAATATTTTACAGACACTAAACTTTTGAATGGTTGCATATTTTTGTTTGTTTGTTTCAAAACAGATCTTTCCATCCATATAAACATAAAGTGCAGCTTTATAAGTTCTATAAGCAAAAAACAACAGCACACAGTTTGTGAACTCTCAGGACTGCATTAGTCGAGATGAACGGGAATGAAACGGACAGCTCTCTCCAGGTATAACTCTACATCAACCTTACATCTGATCCAGGGCCTGCTTTTCCATCCCTCACTGCTTTCTGCCCAGCAAACAAAACTGATCCGAGCGCTCAGTCATTCCTCAGAGCGCGGACACTAAATCACTCCGACTGATCCTGAGTCAGCGCTCGTGAGGATATGGAAACAAACAGCTGATCTCGGACCACCGCGAACAGAACAAATAGAAGCCATCCTTTATTTTTCCTTGAGCCGATGGATTCGCCCCTCCCATTCCTGACTGCAATTTATCCCCTAAAATTGGCGGAGCACCGAGGCGTTTATCTTGCCAGCGCATGTACATAACAAATAAATTGATCCCATAAAAGCGCAGACGCTAGATATGAAGAAGCCGGCACGAGGCAAGCCATTAAATTAGTGTACGACAATAAAGCGCCACAAAGAGGGAAGCGAATCAAGTAAATGAGATGAAATTAAATGGTTTTCCCGCACAGAATCAGTGGGTGGGTCAGTGGGAATAGTTCACCCCAAAACTGAAAAATCAGTCATTATTTCCTCATTAAAAATGAATGTGGGTTTGGATTGACTGAATTTCGCATGTTTGATGAACTATTTGTTTAATCAGGGGCGTAGAATTTAGTAGGGACGCTAGGGACCCTACCAATATCCAGTGACACTGATATATCCCTAGCAATAATATCGATCGATATATAGATATATATTTATATATTGATGTCCCCGTCCCCACCAATTTCAAAATTAAACTTACGCCACTGTGTTTAATCACCAGGACGTTTTAATTTACAAGTGCCGTTTGCTGCCATTTAAATTATTGAAGTGCCAATATATTCTATTTATTTATTTTATTGCAGCACAATGTCTGCAAAAATATGGCGGCTTTGCTGATTCAAGGCGAAAGTCAAGGCTGGAACACCTGAGCACCTGAGCGTGCCGGAGATGCTTTTAAAGCACTGTGACAAACACTCTCACACATTAACACACACACACACACACAGACAGACACACATGCGTACACGCAAACAAACACACACACACTCTCACTCGTCCCGTAAACCTGCCCATCACATAGGGCTGTCGCGATAACCGCAATATTGCAGTACCGCGCTACTGACAGGCCAACCGCAGAGGAATGCAAGTAACCGCAGCAACCGCGAACCGCGTTTTCTTTTTTTCATAATGCCACCCTTAGTAGTTCGTACCATGTGTATTGAATGTTAAATAAGTTAATAATGATAACAAGACTGTTTATCATGGTGATTTGTACAGAGGCTTTGTGGATTTGGACTTTAGCCTAAACAGACAGTGAATGTGATCGACTGAGAACGTGCGATTACCTGCGTCTGTCTTTGAAGTCAAGTCACGTATATTCGTGAAAAGGTTGCCGTTTCCAAGAAAAGCGAAATATTTGTCGTATCATCCTTTTAACATTAAAGGGTATTTACCATGAATGGCGTCAGCGCTGGTCAGCATTACACAGCGCGAGGAAGCCGTGGGGGGAAAGCAGCGAGTCACGCATTGAATCAATGCCATTGGTCTCTATAAGTAAAGCTTTGCTTCAGCTGTGCTCAAAAGTGAAGCATTGCTGGCCAGCTGAGCCTTGAAAAGTGGAGCTCAAAGTTAAAAAAATTATAATTAACACCTTGTTTCATTACATCTATCATTTAAGGAATCAGCTTTTTGAACGTTTTCGTTGAATGAACGGTTTATGACAGTCCGTTGGCGTAAGACTGTCACTCAGCGGTGCAGAGACGCTGTTTAGTTTCGGTTACATTGTTTTTGTGTATGCTGACCACATCATAACACGTATTTATATAGCAAAACATAAATATAAATAAATAAATGCCGGTAATACCGCATATCGCGCTATTGAGCCACTTAAAATTACCGCAAGGGAAATTCCTTCACCGCGACAGCCCTACCATCACACACAACTTTCTGCATTTAAAAAAACCATCACTTAGTCTGATTTATAAGCCAAAGGATTTCGGATATTGCCGATATATTAAGTCCCCATAATGTAGGGTTTACCAGGACACACACACTCTCTCTCTCTCTCACACACACACACACACACACACACACACACACACACACACACACACACACACTCTCTCTCTCTCTCACTCACACACACACACACACACACACACACTCTCTCTCTCTCTCACACACACTCTCTCAGACACACTCTCACTCTCTCTCACACACACACACACACACACACACTCTCTCTCTCTCTCTCTCTCTCTCTCTCTCTCTCTCTCTCTCTCTCTCACACACACACACACACACACACACACTCACACACACTCACACACACTCACACACACTCACACACACTCACACACACTCACACACACTCACACACACTCTCTCTCACACACACACACACACACCAGAGGAGATCACCATCACTCATGATCACTCGCTTGTTCCATCCGTTTCTCCATTAACGCTGAGAGGGGGAAGATTGGTGAAAGATAGACACACAAACACCTTCACACGCACACACACACACACACACATAGCCCTTTGGATCATGTGGGTGGAGCAGGAATGGAGTATTGTGATTTTGCCTGGAGAAAAGGGTTGGAGTCTCTGTCGGTTTTCTCTTGTTCTGATTTGCACTATCACAAGACTAAAGCCTATTGTAGTTAAGACCACCTAAACCGAGACCAAGTCCAATGTGTGTTGAGACCGAGACAAGACCAAATCCAGTGTGTGTTGAGAGCGAGACAAGACCAAGTCCAGTGTGTGTTGAGCGAGACAAGACCAAGTCCAGTGTCTGTTGAGAGCGAGACAAGACCAAGTCCAGTGTGTGTTGAGAGCGAGACACGACCAAGTCCAGTGTGTGTTGAGAGCGAGACACGACCAAGTCCAGTGTGTGTTGAGAGCGAGACAAGACCAAGTCCAGTGTCTGTTGAGAGCGAGACAAGACCAAGTCCAGTGTCTGTTGAGAGCGAGACAAGACCAAGTCCAGTGTGTGTTGAGAGCGAGACAAGACCAAGTCCAGTGTGTGTTGAGTCAAGTCAAGTCAAGTCAAGTGTATTTATATAGCGCTTTTCACAATATAAATTGCATCAAAGCAGCTTCACAATATCAATCAAATAACATAACAATGTTTTTTTCTTAGTGAAAAAACATCCACGTTTGGTAGGGCTGATCAATGGTTTAATGCTTGGATAATTATTTTGAATATCCCCAACTGAACAAGCCAAAGGCAACAGTGGCAAGGAACCGAAAAACTCCATCAAGTGACCTACTGGTGTCCTAAAACTCCATCAGGTGACCTAATGGAGAAAAAAAAAAAAACCTTGGGAGAACCCAGGCTCAGTCGGGGGCCAGTTCTCCTCTGGCGTTTATGAACTAGAGGCCGGATTTACAGTAACTGTAATTTGATACAGAATTTTGTTTTATTTTATCACTTCAGGGTGGGTACGCGAACCGGAATCACAACATTTTATCTGTAGAGTGGGAAAGGGATCCTCCATAGGGAGAGGCTAGTTGGCACTTCAGCACTGCGTTGTCATCGGGTCCAGGCAAAGCTCCTAGTCAGATCTGGATACGGCCTGGATCCGGTCGGCTGCGGGAAAACCTCGGGATAAACAAAGACACTAAAATTAGCGTAGATGCCATTCTTCTTATGATGATGTAACGAGTACATCAGGATTTAAGGGAAGTGTTCCCAGTTCCGGCTGACCTAATCTATGCAGCCTAACATTGAATTATAGAAGTCTATAATATATTATGTGTATGCTAGGTCAAAGAGATGTGTTTTTAGTCTAGCTTTGAACTGACAGAGTGTGTCTGCTTCCCGGACAATGGTAGGAAGACTGTTCCAAAGTTTTGGTGCTAAATAGGAAAAGGATCTACCGCCCGCAGTCGATTTTGATATTCTAGGTATTATCAACTGGCCCGAATTTTGAGATCGCAATAGACGTGAAGGACTATAATGCGTTAAGAGCTCGCTCAAGTACTGCGGAGTTAAACCATTTAGTGCTTTGTAAGTAATCAACAATATTTTAAAATTTATACGATGTTTAATAGGCAGCCAATGCAGTGTTGACAGAACCGGGCTAATATGGTCATATTTCCTGGTTCTAGTAAGAACTCGAGCGGCTGCGTTTTGGACCAGCTGTAGTTTATTTATTAAGCGTGCAGGGCAACCACCCAGTAGAGCATTACAATACTCTAGTCTTGTTGTCATGAAAGCATGAACTAATTGTTCCGCATTTGTTAATGAGAGCATATGTCGTAATTTAGATATATTTTTAAGATGGAAAAATGCGGTTTTACAGATACTAGACACATGACTTTCAAATGAAAGATTGCTATCAAAGAGCACACCCAGGTTCCTAACCGACGACGAAGACTTAACAGAGCAGCCATCAAGTGTTAGACAGTATTCTAGGTTATTAAGTGTGGAAGTTTTTTGTCCAATAATTAGAATCTCTGTTTTTTCAGAGTTTAGTAGTAGGAAATTACTAGTCATCCAATTTTTTATATCAGCTATGCATTCCGTTAATTTTGTGAATTGGTAAGTTTCGTTAGGTTTTGAAGAAATATACAGCTGAGTATCATCGGCATAACAATGAAAGCTAATTCCATGTTTCCTAATGATATGTCCTAATGGTAGCATGTACAGAGTGAACAGCAGCGGTCCTAGTACTGAGCCTTGTGGTACGCCATACTGAACTCGTGATCGATAAGACATCTCTTCATTTACTGCTACAAACTGATAACGGTCAGATAAGTATGATTTAAACCATAATAGTGCAATTCCACTAATGCCAACATAGTTTTCCAGTCTATTTAAAAGAATGTTGTGGTCAATTGTGTCAAAGGCAGCACTAAGATCAAGTAACACTAATAGAGAGATACAACCACGATCGGATGATAAAAGTAAATCATTTGTAACTCTAATGAGAGCTGTCTCAGTACTATGGTGCGGTCTAAATCCTGACTGAAAATCCTCGCAGATATCATTTCTTTCAAGAAAGGAACACAGTTGTGAGGATACTGCTTTTTCTAATATCTTTGACAGAAAAGGCAGATTTGAGATCGGCCTGTAATTAACTAATTCTGAAGGATCAAATTGCGTTTTTTTAACAAGCGGTTTTATCATAGCCAGCTTAAAGGTTTTTGGTACATATCCTAGAGACAAAGACGAATTAATGATATTAAGAAGAGGATCTATGATCTCTGGAAGCATCTCTTTCAGTAGCTTAGTCGGTATAGGGTCTAACATACAAGTTGTCGATTTAGATGAATTAACGAGTTTGCAGAATTCTTCCTCTCCTATAGCAACAAATGAATACAATTTTTCCTCAGGGAGACTATAATGCACTCCCTGATGCGATACTGTAGTAGACGGTTGCATAGTTATAATTTTGTCCCTGATATTATCAATCTTATAAGTGAAGAAGTTCATAAAGTCATTACTGCTGTGTTGCTTGGAAACTTCTGTGCTTGAAGCTTTCTTTTTCGTTAGTTTAGCCACTGTTTCAAATAAATACCTAGGATTATGTTTATTTTCTTCTAATAGGGTTGAAAAATAAGCAGATCTAGCAGCTTTTAAAGCCCCTCTGTAAGCAATCGAGCTCTCTTTCCATGAAATCCGAAATACCTCTAGTTTTGTTTTCTTCCAGTTGCGCTCCATTTTTCTGGCTGCTCTCTTAAGGGCCTGAGTGTGCTCGTTGTACCACGGCGTTGGACTATTTTCTTTAATCTTCTTTAAGCGCAACGGAGCAACTGCGTCTAAAGTGCTGGAAAAGAGAGAGTTAAAAGTTTCTGTTGCAATATCGAGTTCTTCTAAGCTATCCGGGATGCTGAGTTGATGAAACTGATTAGGAAGATTATTGATAAAGGAATCTTTAGTGGCAGAAGTTATTGGTCTAACATATTTATAACACGGAGTTGGCTTTGCAGCCTTGGCTAAATGTAATTTACATGAGACTAGATAATGGTCTGAGATGTCATCGCTCTGCTGCAGAATTTCAACGGCATCAACATCTATTCCATGTGATAATATTAGATCTAGAGTATGATTACGACAATGAGTGGGTCCTGACACGTGTTGTCTAACTCCAATTGAGTTTACAATGTCTTTAAGTGCTAATCCCAATGCATCTTTTTCATTATCTACATGTATATTAAAATCACCAACAATTAGTACTTTATCGTTAGCCAATACTAATTCTGATAGAAAGTCCGCAAATTCTTTGATAAAATCTTTATGGTGCCCTGGTGGCCTGTATACAGTAGCCAGCAGAAATCTCAAACGTGATTTATCGTTTACACTATATATTTTTACATTAAGCACCAACACTTCAAAAGAAGTATATTTAAAAATAGATTTCTTAGTGGTTTTGAAAATATTACTATAAATTACAGCAACACCTCCCCCTTTGCGTTTTAGACGAGGTTCATGTTTATAACAGTAATCTTGTGGGGTTGACTCATTTAAAGTAATGTAATCGTTTGGTTTTAGCCAGGTTTCTGTCAAACACAGCACATCTAGATTATAACTTGAAATCATATCATTAACTATGAGCGATTTTTAAGTAAGGGATCGAATATTCAGCAACCCAAGCTTTATCATTTGTTCATCTGTATTATATCTGTTTTTTATTTGTTGAACATCAATTACATTTTTTACCTGACGTTTTTTGGATTTCCAAATTCGGGGAACAGACGCAGTCTCTATGATATCTAGGTGAAAGAGGCTCTATGTGATGGGATTTATCTGACCTTGGTGACGCGAGGCCGCTAGCAGACGGTCGGTTTAGCCAGTCTGTCTGCTTCCTGACCTGAGCCCCAGATTGTCATGTTTTAGCTCTAAGACTATGTGCCATATTACTAGAGAGAAGAGCATCACCATCCCAGGAGGGATGAACACCATCTCTTTTCAACAGGTCAGGCTTGCCCCAAAAACTTTTCCAATTGTCTATGAATTCTATATTATTCAACAGACACCACTTAGACAACCAACCATTGAGTGAGGCCAATCTGCTAACTATCTCATCACTCCTGCGAACAGGAAGGGGGCCAGAGAAAATTACAGTGCCTGACATCGTACTTGCGAGTTCACACACCTCTTTAATATTAATTTTGGTGATCTCCGACTGGCGGAGTCGAACGTCATTAGTGCCGACATGAATAATGATTTTAGAGAATTTACGATTAGCATTAGCCAGCACTTTTAAATTTGCTTTGATGTCAGGCGCTCTGGCTCCCGGCAAACATGTGACTATGGTGGCTGGTGTCTCTATTTTCACGTTCCGTGTGATCGAATCACCAATTACCAGGGCACAATCAACAGAATTCACAGTAGGTGTTTCACTGAGTGGGGCAAATCGATTTGTTATGGTAATCGGAACGGAAGAGTGGTTTTTTAATCCGCGACTAGAGCGATCTCTCACGGTCACCCATCTGCCCTGCTGCGTGGGCTCTACTTCAGCCGGAACCGAATCATGTACAGAGTTCACTATGCTAGGCGCATCCAAAATAGTATCTAAAGCTCTAGTACTATCCTTACTATCCTCAATTAAAGTTTGGATGCGTGTCTCTAGCTCTGAAATCTTCTCCGTCAGCCTGACTGTCTCCTTGCATTTATCACAAATAAATCCTATATTGCCATCGGAGAAGGCTACACTAAACATATGACATGTAACACAGGTGACAATAACAGGACAAGACATTACTCACCGTTTGTGTTGACTGATTCTTACTTACCTGGGCTTTTATGAACTCAAAGGCGCGGGCGCGCGAGAGAAAATAAATAATAAATAAATGAGCGCGGGTGGCGCGTAAACACGCGTGCTGTGCTAACAATAACGGAAGCTAGCGATGTAAGGTTAATCTTAGATGGTGGGTAAACTATATTTAGTAATATAAACAACTAGGAATGATAGTAAATGATGGTTCAAAACAGAAAGAAATACAAAGCTAATACGAGGCGTAGAGCTTACAGCCTCGACGCAAACAAACTCACAGCAGGCAGGAAGGCAGACACGAGCAATCGATCAGTGAACAGCAGATCAGTTGAGAGCGAGACAAGACCAAGTCCAGTGTGTGTTGAGAGCGAGACACGACCAAGTCCAGTGTGTGTTGAGAGCGAGACACGACCAAGTCCAGTGTGTGTTGAGAGCGAGACAAGACCAAGTCCAGTGTGTGTTGAGAGCGAGACAAGACCAAGTCCAGTGTGTGTTGAGAGCGAGACACGACCAAGTCCAGTGTGTGTTGAGAGCGAGACAAGACCAAGTCCAGTGTGTGTTGAGAGCGAGACAAGACCAAGTCCAGTGTCTGTTGAGAGCGAGACAAGACCAAGTCCAGTGTGTTGAGAGCGAGACAAGACCAAGTCCAGTGTGTGTTGAGAGCGAGACACGACCAAGTCCAGTGTGTGTTGAGAGCGAGACAAGACCAAGTCCAGTGTGTGTTGAGAGCGAGACAAGACCAAGTCCAGTGTGTGTTGAGAGCGAGACAAGACCAAGTCCAGTGTGTGTTGAGAGCGAGACAAGACCAAGTCCAGTGTCTGTTGAGAGCGAGACAAGACCAAGTCCAGTGTGTGTTGAGAGCGAGACAAGACCAAGTCCAGTGTGTGTTGAGAGCGAGACACGACCAAGTCCAGTGTGTGTTGAGAGCGAGACAAGACCAAGTCCAGTGTGTGTTGAGAGCGAGACAAGACCAAGTCCAGTGTGTGTTGAGAGCGAGACAAGACCAAGTCCAGTGCCCAATTGTTCACACTTGTTTCTAATGATGTGATCAAATCAGTTGTCTAGAATATAAGCCAGTTCAAGTACACAGGTGGCCCAGGTACATTGAATGTTTATACCAACAATAGATGGAAACAATGTGAGAGGCAGAGGAGGAAGAGTTTGTGTAAGAGGTGGTGGATGAGGAGGAAGAGTACAAGGACAACGAAGAGCAAGACCAAGAATAGTAATTTCAAATCAAATTAGGGCAACCGTGATAGACCATGTTCTTGTTCATGGAATGACAATGAGGGAAGCAGGACACAGAGTTCAACCCAATTGAAGAGAACAGGTAAATGTATTGTTTTTCTAATTTGTGCGACTGAAAGTGTACTGTATACATTTGAGACAGTACATCAGTTTGTCAATAGAAAGGGGACTGGGAAAAAAAGAAAAAAAAGATTTACAATGCATTTTACATGTGAATGTGATGTCCATTACTATTGTTTCTGTATGTATACATTTGTAAGAGCATTCTCCCTTTTGTAGAATTGCAAGACTACCAAATGAGGGTGGAAGGACTCCTTTGTTCTCCCAACAGCAAGAGGGAGACAATGTCATCCAACTGCGTGAAATACAGCAAAGAGTTGTAGAAGACAATGTAAACTTTGAAGGAATCAACACTGTCAGCCTTTCTACCAATGCCCGTGTCCTCCCTCGCAACAGGGTACGCAAGAAGCAAGTGTACAGAGTACCCTTTGAGCGCAATTCAGAAAGGGTCAAAGATCTACGATATCAGTATGTGCAAGTAAGTGTACACTTTAGCACTGATGCTTAAAGTACAAGTTTCTAGCCTACAGTTATTGTCCTATACTTTTACTGTAACTGCACTTTATAGTGTATGCAAATCAGGAGTGCATATAAATACACCTTTGCAGAAGTATGTCTTTCTGTAATACTTACTAAACTATTTATTTATCTCTTTTATATATAGAGGGTGTTTGAAATGGATTCCATGGAAAGGCCCCATGAATTCCTTTTTTTGTAGATGAAGCAGGGTTCAATCTGGCGAAGAGAACACTGGAAAAAAAAATGATACTTTGGACCAACCTAAAAAAAAATTACTGTAATTTTTTACAGCAAAATTTATTAGTTTTTCCCAAGCTATATTTTTAATTTGGTTTAAACTTTAAATTTTAATTTAATATCAATCAAAATAGTTATTCTGCTCAACAAAAAAAATTACATTCAACCAAAGTTAAAACACGGCTTATTATAGAGACCATTAATCATTTTTCTTACTTTGGTACAACTTAAATTTTTATTTTGGAAAAACCTGCTTTTTACTATAACATCAAAGTATAATTTTTACATTGGACTAAACTAAATAAAATGCTGTAATTTTGTTACAAGCAATTTTATTACGTTTACTCAATACAATTCTTATTCAGTACGGTACAACTCCTTAATCAATGTATTTTCTTTAGTCACAAGACTATGTAATGTGTTAACAGCGAAATCCCCAGTGTTAAATTAACACTGCTCAGTGTTTATATGAGTCCACACTCTAGGAGAGGCTGGAACATAATTGGCCAACGTGCCATTGTGGAAGTCCCTGGTCAGCGTGTTGGCAACGTCACCCTATGTGCAGCCATAAGCAATGGGGGGGTTCTCCACCATCATGCACACCTGGGGCCATTTAACACTGACCATCTTCTTACATTTCTGGGTGGTCTTCGGGATGTTTTGTTTGAACGTGAGCAGCATGATCATCAGCAGGCAGTGCATCCTGTCTATTGTGGTTTGGGACAATGTCAGCTTTCACTGTGGTGTCTGAATACGTGAGTCGTTCAACATCAACCAGAGATTCATGAATGTTTGCCTTCCACCATACAGCCCTTTCCTCACCCCAATAGAAAAGTTTTTCTCTGCATGGCGATGGAAGGTCTATGACCGTAACCCATATACAAGGGTAAATCTTTTACAGGCAATGGAATCGGCCGGTGGTGACATATGTGTGGAGTGTTGTCAAGGCTGGATCCGGCACACGAGATGGTTCTTCCCCCGTTGCCTAGAAAGGGACAACATTGCATGTGATGTGGACGAAGTCCTCTGGCCGGACCCAGTACAAAGACGGGATGCTGAGGCAGAATGAGTCTCTCATTGACTTTGATTTTGCAATTGCACAATATTTTGTGTAATACACTTTTCATTTAGTTGTCTTTGTTCTTTGGGCTTACTTTATTTTTATGCTGAAAATACAGACATTCAATACTGTATTACTTGCTGTACTGAGTTGTGAATTATTTTCTTTTATTTATGGCAAAATTACTTTCTATATGCAATAAACATTTTTTCTCTGTAACTACATGCCCTGGACGCTGTGTTCCCAATTTTTTGATGTAGTGTCTAATGAATGCTGATGAGTGTTTATATATTGACTGGCTGTGTTTATGTTTTGAAAGCATTGTTTGATTTTGAGCACAGATCAAATGTTTTTGAGGCAAGTGTTTGATTTTTCCAGAAGAGTCAGGGGTTTTGTGAATGTAGTTTAAAGACTGGGTTTTGTGTTTAAAGTTTTGAGAATATGGGTAAAGGTTTCAAGAAATGTGTCTTAGCAATTGTGAAATACTGTAAAACATATCCTGGCTCCTTTGTAATGGCATTGAATAGAGCCAGAGTTTTTAAAGCTCCAAAAAGTGCATCCATCCATCATAAAAGTAATCCATGCGACTCCAGTGGGTTAATAAATGGGGGTGAGTACATTTTGGGTAAACTATTAAATTTAAATTTAAACTTAAATTTATCTAAATGATCCACATTGAGATTAATGCTTTAAAAATCACGTTTGAAATCGTGCTCATATTTGTGAAAACAGCTTTCTTCATCATGTCATGTTGCTTAATTATCATGTTAAAACAATAAAATCAAGGTCTCATTCATGTACTTTTTCGCAATCATATCTTGAATTTTGTGGGCATTTGCATTCATTTTGGTGACATTTTTGACACAATGCTTCCTTGATTTCTGACCCGGCAACAAATAAATCAAATTAGGTAAGTGTTTTACATTCAATTACATTAATGATGTTAACAAATAAATCAGACAATGCATTGATCTTTAAAGTCAAGTCACCTTCATTTATACAGCACTTTATACAATACGATTGTTTTAAAGCAATTTTACAGTTAGCAACACAATAAGAAACAATATTGTTGAAATCACTTTCAAAGCAATTTCTTTTCCAGCTGTAATAAAACAATAAAAAACATTAACAGCCAATCAGAAACCTTTTCTTCTTTAAGGAGCTCAAGCGGCAGACAACAAAACTGCAGCACACTCTTATGATAAACAGAACGTTATGCTAATATAGGCCCCGTTTACATGTACATGGTTATTTTGAAAAACGCCCCTTTGTTTGTGCCCTTCTTTTACACACAAAAGGAGAATTCACATCTGAAAATGATTCTTTCTAAAAACTCCGGCCAGAGTGGAGATTTTGGAACACTTTGTTTGCATGTAAACTGAGAAAACAGAGTTTTAAAAGTGATTAGTGAAAGTGAAAAGTGAAAGTGATTAGTGAGTTAAAAAAGGACATTTTCTAATGGGACATGGTGATGGAAAAAAAAATGAGATGGGAGGGAAAAATATGTCAATGCTTTTGCATTGCAAATGTTTTGAATTCTTTGCGAGGGAGCGCAAGGTTTCTCGGGGAGACTCAAATCTTTTGCGAGAGAATGCAAAAGCAATGACATTTTTTTCCCTCCCATCTCATATTTTTTATGTCATGTCCCTTTAGGGGCTCCATAGAAAGAAATGACTCTAAAAGTGATTCAGTCTTTTCTTTCAGATGCCTTTCAGTGTAACCGCAATTTAAACAATCACATCATCATACTAATGCGTCGCCTCACAAATATATGGAAATCTCGCAAAAATGATTTCATTTCATGTTTAATCATTTGTCCACATGTTCATGATCATCAATCAATCAATCAATAAATAAACACATAAAAATAAAAAAACGAATTAAATAAACAAGCGAACGGACAAATTAAACGAAAGAACGAATGAACGAGTGTTTGTGGTGCGATTTTAAATCAGTGCAGGTTTTTTCACATCTCAATATACAGTGCTTAACACATTTATTAGACAACCTGACCTGACATTTTAGGAATATATCAAAAACTAGGCAAATAACAAACTGAAACAACTAAATAATCTTTATTCACACATAATAACCAAAAAAAACGTAATATTTTGTACAGCGTCCTTTGGCCTTGATAACAGCTTGCATTCCTGCTGTCATTGTTTTCATGTACTTTTCCACACTCTCTGTAGTTATTGATTTAAAAATAGTTTCTAGTTGTTCCCAAAGACTTGCTTTTGATGAAACTTTTATGCAGTCTATCTTTGAATCCACTAAATCCCAAATTTGTTCAATAGGATTCAAGTGTGTCACTAAAGAGATTACACACATACTGGTGGATTAACCATTACAGAAATATACAAAAATATTTTTGCAATCACCAAAACTGTTAGTTTAGGCCAGCTGTGGCACAAACATTACATTGGTTGCTGGTCTAACACATTTGTTAAGCACTGTATATATTGTTTGTCATATTTATATGGTTGAAGGTTGACTTTAATGAAATGGCTTTCCTGTGGCTCAAACAGTAGAGCGTTGGTGCTTGCAACGTCAAGGTCATGGGTTCGATTACCAGGGAAAGTAAGAACTGATAAGAATGTAAATGTGTACCTTGAAATGCAATGTAAGTCGCTTTGGATAAAAGCGTCTGCCAAATGCATAAATGTAAATGTAAATGGACCACCTAGAAATCACCATCATAGCAATCATAGTAATATCATTGTGCCCGCTGCACCCATGGTACGGCAGGAATGAGAGTATAGTTCCTAGCCATATATTATCCTAGAACTCACAACTTTTCATTTTCCGTCGGTCTTAGTTCATGATGTAACTACAGAAGAGTCCAGTTTTAATTTGGAAAAATATCGACCAACTCTTTGGTCATTTCTTTGAGAGAGATGCAAACGGTCTAATCAGATTCAATGATCTATGCAAAGCTATGCTAAAAGTGCTAAAAGATCGGCAGAATGGATTCAAAAACGGTAAAACTCAACTGTTTAACTCTAGGGGAGTTGGAAAATGAGCCTATTTCCCCAAAAAAGTGGAGTGTTCCTTTAATGAAATGGACCACCTAGAAATCACCCAGAACAACAGGTAAATACTGCTCACATTTAACCTGCTGCATTTCGTCAATTCAGTGTGTTTCCAAAAGTGGCACAGAAACCACACGCTTCACTAGACCTTCAGGTTTGGATATTGAATAATATATATAGAATATTGAATAACAAGAGCTAGGCCTATACACAATTATGCACTAGTTAAACCAGTCCTCAAACCAGTAATAACCAGTAAAGCAGCACTGAAGCCGTTCAGCAGGGTGACACAGAGGAGGTTTAGGGCATTCGTCACATCCAAATATTCAGGTGCATCTTTGAAATGGTAAAGAGGCTGTTTATAGATCAACATGTCTGAAAGACGCTGGCAAGAGAAAAGAGGGAACACAGGACACGGATGAGGGGAAGCACAACAAATCATATCTCTTTAATCTCTTTCTCCTTGAAAGCGATGATAATTTTGGCTGAATTCTCCAGCTTTTCAGATGTTTGTCCTGTTCAGGTGAAAAGACCCAGAGGAGTCTCAAACTGTGCTCCAATTTTCCAAGATACCAAAGTCTGTCATTTCGATATGAACTCATTGAGCTTTTATTAACTTGCATTTTATAACTGTAAACTCTCGCTCTTGGCTATTGACTCATTTGTATGCATTTTTATCGGAGTTGGGAACAGAGAAGCGGTTCTTATTTAGACCACAAAACCGTACAAAGACAAACACAAATGTTACAATGTTTTTACTGGTTA
>CM060635.1:3525145-3535145 GCA_030578275.1 Meda fulgida
GCAGCTGTGAGGCACGCTGGAATCCGAGCAGGCTATTTCTATTTGCAAACGTTTGTTTCCGAGTCTTTTCCTCTCAACATCATCCTCGTGCAATGCTTCAGTGTTTTCTGTGTCACTACATGAGTTGGATTTTAACACAGTGAAGCCTGATGGAATCAGATGCCGGACCGGTTTGTTCTCCGGCTGGATTAAAGCATCCTTCAGTCAGTTCAGCACCGCGGACAGCGACTGAGCTCTGAGGTGA
The DNA here is from genome assembly GCA_030578275.1 of Meda fulgida. Taxonomy (NCBI): domain Eukaryota; kingdom Metazoa; phylum Chordata; class Actinopteri; order Cypriniformes; family Leuciscidae; genus Meda; species Meda fulgida. The sequence goes on from CM060635.1 coordinate 3,525,390, forward strand.
GGCGGCCAATGACAGCACTCATCTGTGTCCTCCACCTCCTCACCAAATCATTTCACAGGACACAAAGCAGCACTTTTAACTAGCACAGTCGTTTGTGGTTGGCATATCACCGAACTAAAATAAAAGTAAGAGTATACGACAGTGGCTCTCAACTGGTTTTGTTTCAGGACTCAGATATTACATCGCACATCAGACTGAAAGAACAAAAAAATGTCTCAAACATGCGAAACTGTCGATTTTGTACATGCACAAGTAGCCAAAATACACACAGAGTCAAAAATTGCATTAATACACACAAGTGACAGATGTATTTGCACCAAAATATCCACTCTAAAAAATGCTGGGTTGTTTCAACCCATGCTAGAGTCAAATACGGACAAACCTAACCCTTTTTTTAAACCCAACGGTGAGGTTTGTCCATATTTGACCAAAACATGAGTTGAAACAACCCAGCATATTTTTAAAGTGTAGAGTTCAATTGACCAATTACAAAAGATAATGCATTTATTTTTTCTTCTAACTGTTCTAATTGTGCACAATTGATTATATGGTAAGTTATATTTTATTACTTGCACTATCTACTTTTCCCCTGCTGTCCGAGACCCATCAGAACCCGCTGAGATTCGCCAGTGTGAGAGATGGTTGGTTTTACTCGTGTTTTGTGGTGTGTGTGCTTGGTCATTTCTGTCTGTAGACGCTGCAGTAGTTTGTTGCTGCCGGCTTCTTAAGTTTATTACACACACATGTGCAGCGTCCCCGAAAGGCTCTCTGGGTACTTTATGATATTACGCAGCTCAACGTTTGATTTATGACTCCTCAGTCCTGTGGAAACCACTGAGCCGGTGGCTCTCTAGGGAATGACCCCGTTCCCCAACCTGCCTTGTGAGTGCAAGGAGTACGAGATACAGAGACCGTCACTAGTTTACAGGTGAAACTCCAAAAATTAGAATATCGTGCAAAAGATTGTGTATTTCAGTAATTCAAATTAAAAGGTGAAACTAATATATTTAGTATATATAACTATATACATGATTATACTTTTCAGAGGGCCGACATTTCTGTATTTAAAATCCTTTTTTTTTATTGATTTCATGTAATATTCTAATTTTAAGAGATTTTGAATTTGGGGTTTTCATAAGCTGTAAGGCATAATCACAATTATAACTTTTGCAGGATATTCAAATTTTTTGAGTTTCACCTCTATTTTAGCAGGCGTTTATAATAAGCAGGATGACGATCACGATTATCTGTCCAATAGTTTTGGGAGGCTTGTTTTGTGTTTGGTTTCTGGACTCTGGTGGGGATGAACTTGACTGGCCTGCACAAACCCAGACCTGAAGACACATTGAACTCCTCTGGGATGAACTGGAACACAGTCTGATCTCACTGATGCTCTTGTGTCTTGTTGAACATTTACTGTCAAACACATTAATCCTTCTCTACTGGGAAGGTTTTCCACTAGATATTGAAACGTCTTGTAGGAATTAGCATCAATAGCTGGGTTTCAATCCATATATTTTCACAAAAATTAATTAATATAATTTATGCACATCTTACTAAATAAAAGTTAGCAAGTTTTAAATATAAATGTATAGTAAGATTAAAGAAAGCTGAGATGTTCAGTGTAGACGTACAGTAATTATGCATATGCACAAGAATTTAATGAAATTATTACATTAACCCAAAAGGATAGGCTGTTTTGTTTTCCTCTACATATTTCTAAAGCATATTAATTAATTATATTTAGTAAAGGAGTCACAATGACTTCCCCAGTGGATGCAGCTTTCATTTGCATTTTTATTTTGTCCATCAGTTTCCTCAGAGGTGAGGATTGTGTTCTCTCAATACACATAGGATGGAAATGCTGCTTTATTCGAAAATATTTTTCGTGATATTTATATGTCTCCAATTCATCCCAAAGGTTTACTCTGACACCAGAGTCAGTAAATCATTTTCATATAGACCTCACTTCGGGTCAGTGTCGTGCAGGAACAGAAAAACACCCTCGAAAAATGGTTGAATGCACACAATTCTCTAGCATGACATTGAATGGTGTGGTATTAAAGGGGTAGTTCATACAAAAATTAAAGTCAGTCATTAATTACTCTCCCTCATGTCGTTCCCAACCCCACTTTCGTTCATCTCCAGAACACAAATGAAGATCTTTATGATGAAATCTGAGTTTTCTGTCCCTCCATTGACAGATACACAACTACCACTTTGACGCTTCAAAAAGTTCATAAAGAGATCGTAAAACGAATCCATATGAATCGAGCAGTTTAGTCCAAATTTTCTGAAGACACGATCGCTTTATATGATGAACAGATTGAATTTAGGCTTTTATTCACATATAAACATTAATCAACTCACGCATCAGTTGTCTTAACGCTTGTTAACCCTTTATGATTTGTCCTCACAGAAATTAGAATAATCAAAACTATAATTTAGAAGGGGTTGTCCACATATTTGTGGAGCAGGATTCAAATCGTGGCTCACAAGCATAAGGTGTCCATCACACATCCCATTATGAGATACTGAATTGAGTCCAAGTAAGTTTAGTTGGTCTATCATCTCAGATGCCTCTCGCCAGAATGACTTCCCTACTGCCGTGATATTATTATTTTTACTAAAATCAGCGGTAGCAAGAACAGACAGACCCTTTTCTCATTTGAGAACCTGAATCACACAACCAGTCACACGGGTATATTTGTGGCGATAGCCAACAAAACATTGTATGGGTCAAAACTATCGATTTTTCTTTTATGCCAAAAATCATTAGGATAGTAGTTAGTAAATTAGTAAAATTAGTAAAAAAGTAAAATTAGTAAAGATCATGTTCCATGAAGATATTTTGTACATTTCCTACCTTAAATATATCACAAATGTATTTTTGTGAGTGAATGCAGCACAATCGCCAACAGAAATGCACAACTTTAAAGGCGATTTTCTCAATATTTAGATTTTTTTTTTGCACCCTCAGATTCCAGATTTTCAAATAGTTGTATCTCGCCCAAATATTGTCCTATCCTAACAAACCATACATCAATGGAAAGCTTATTTATTCAGATGATGTATAAATCTCATTTTAAGAAAAGTGACCCATAAGATGCTTTTGTGGTCCAGGGTCACATTATTCACTGGCATTGAAATGTTAAAAAATAACCAGAGATCTTGCAAGATTGTTGCTTTGTTTTGGAAGTATTAAAAAAAAAATCATACTTTTAAATTGATCTGGGATTGTAATAATGAGGCGACTGTTTTGCACATAAAAACAAAAGCAATTTTTCCCAGAGGATGAATTGTGCCTTTTCCGACTTCCCCAAATTGAAAGGAAATAAACTGTACAAATTGCCACATGAATGAACTGGTTCCAAGCCAGAATAGATGATTTTCTTGCAGCTTAGTTTAAATAGGTTTCAGTCTGAAGTGTGTGACAGATACATTCAGAATCTCTTTTATCAGCTTTATTGACATTGGCGAGTCCCACTGGTGGTTTATCTAGAGGCCAGTAATTGAATCGCTCTATTATATGTTTGTTTATAAGCCGCTCTCAGAGGAAAAGGCTTTTGTATGTTCAGATATGACACCCTGTGATAATACTGCTTGAATGGCAATGAATTCATCTCTAATATAATAGGCTAAGACATCAAAAATGATTGATGTTGCACAATGATTCGAAAGGCACAGGTTGTGACCACAAATACTGACAAAATACATACAGACAGTCCAGTTAGAAACTACATCGCATGCTGTTAATGCAACATATGCACATTGTGCTGCGAATGCATCTAGCTCAAAAGCTAAAAGATACATGTGGCCACAGAGAAGCTCATTTTATCTGATGATACCAGACAGAAATGATCACTAGAGCTGTTTTACAGCCATGGACCAAAAATGGGTCACAATATACCAGTCACAGGAGGGTTGTGACCCATTTAAGTGGCGGACATCAGGGGGGAAAAACAGTAGTATATGAAACCAGAACCATAGTTAGAATAGTAAAATACAATACATATATTAGTTGGTACACCATGAGTGAAATCAAACTCTGGTCAAATTTCATAGATATCAACATGTCCTGTATGCACTGACACACATCCTCATCCTGAGCAAAAACACACAAGGTTTAAAGTGCCCCGATTATGCTTTTTCGAATATTACCTTCAATGCAGTGTGTAATATGGCTGGATGTGAATGTAAAAGGTCTGCAAAGTTGTAAAGATCTTTACTTTTGTCTCCTAAAAGTGCGGAAACGAGTCGTCAATAATTCCAGTCTCACTTCCTGTTACATATTTGGAAAATGGCAGCCTACGATCTTCATCGGCTGCCCACGAACAGCGCACAAACACTGTTGTAAGTGAGACTGGAAGAGTTTGGTTTGTGTGTCGACATGTCGAGAAGACGCTGTTTTCAGTGATCGAATCCACTTTCCATAAAATTGATATGGAAAAACAGACGGCATCATTCATATCACTGTATCAAGCGCTGAGGAAGAGCTGACATTCAGATCTGGTAATGGGATTTCGTTTCCGACAAGCGATGTAAGCGGTAGACCAATCACAACAGACTGGGCCGTCTGACCAATCAGAGCAGAGTAGACTCTCAGGAAGGAGGGATTTAGAGAGACCGAATCTTTGAACGAACCGGTTTCAGACTCTTTGAGAAACAAGATGATGTGCAATGTTTATTATGAGAAAATTAAAGTGTTTTTTGACCTTGGATGCATGTAAACCTGTTGTAGGAGACCGCTGAAACAAAATGTGGAACCTTTATAATAACATAATAGGTGTTAGGTGTTATAACCCCTGTGGTGTTTTTCAAAAGAAACCAACAGGATCCACACACATCTTAGCAAATCAGCAGACAAAGACATAAAGCAAATACAATACATAAAAAATCTAATAAATACATCATGCTAATCATTTTGAATATTGTTGGGTCAATGCCATTCAGTGTAATATTAATGAATGTAAATGTTTGATTTTGTTTGTTAGATTATTTGAAAGTTTGATTTTGATTATTTGTATTCACTTTAAATAATTCTAGTACTGTGCTGGGATCCCACTTAGGCCAGATTTACTAACAGCTGGCACCAGTGCAAAAAACGTTAAAAAGGGTTAACAAACGACTGTCAGGATTTAAACATTAGTGCTAAAAGAGGATATTTTTACGGCTGAGCTTTTTGCATATGCATTTCTAGAAGTTTGCCTTTTCAGACGCAGAATTTTTGGGAGGAGAGTATTAAAATGAATCATGAAAGGTGATTTTCTAAGGTTTGCGCTTGTGAATTTACTGGTATTTGCACCATAATTTACCGCCCAAAAGCGCATGTCTTAAATCAGACGCTAATTTGCGTTGCTCTTGGTAGATTATGGAAATGATCCGGCTGCGTCTGCGTTCTTTAATTTGAACTTTCTACTCCCATCTGTGCTTCTTTTGAATTGTGCTCTCACACTCCTGAAGCAAAACCAGAGGCTTACAGAAGCTGCAGTGCAGGAATCAGTTTCTGGCTAATGTGGAGACATGAGCAGAACGCTTCATAATGGATTCCAATCTGGCAACATCCTCATGCTTGTCACTGCCAGCGCGAGGACGCTAATGGATCGGGCTCTTTTGATTATCCTGCTCAAACAAGCTGGAAATACTCTTCCCGTCGACCATCAGTGTGGAAACCAGGCTGACCAGGACTCGGTGTTGATAGAACAGATCTAAACAGCACAGTGTTCCTCGGTCTTGCATTTGCTTTCTGAAACGATGCAGTGGTATTTTTGACCTTGTTTAATGATATTTACAAGCACTAACAATGACATATGTCATTAAAAAAAAAGGAGTCAGATTGTATGCCACACCATAGAAGGCATAGCATGACATTCAGAGAATAATCATCACAATATAGCAATGCTACACTGAAAAACACCGCAAGTTACTCCAAGTCAAATCAAGCCATGAGAGACATTACATTCTTAGACACAATGCAACAGCAATATGATAAATGATGCCAGTGTTCAATGAATTAAAATGATTAATGATCCCAATAAACACATCTTCTGCCAAGTAATATAGTTCATTAGTTTTACTGTATCTGTTTATGGTTAACACGCAATGCAGAGAATGAATGTGTGGTCATATTGAGTATTTCACAATATGAATTTAGAGTCAGATGAGCTTTATAAGAAAACTAAAACATACAGCTGGTCATTAAAGCAAAATAAACCACAACAGGGAGAGCTGGAACCAAGATACAAAGCAAAACATACATGTCTACATAACAAATAAATGAATAAAAATACATATTTTCAACTCCAATTAATATTTTTATTTTATTATGCGAGAACAAAGAGTGTGGACTGAGATAAATGACAGACATGAAACTACTAGGGCTGCTCAATATTTATCAGAAAAGATTAAATCCTCAATATTAATTATAATAACAGATTTTGTGAATAAATAAAACTAATTTCATGAGACCCTAAATTAAAACGTACAGTTTAACAAAAAGGTTTGCATTCATTCTCAAGGTCTAACAAACATGTGGAATGAAATGAACATTATATGTAGGAAATAATTTACCTGAGAAAAGTACTGAAAATCACAGATGTACAATGAAAATATGTGATCATATAATGTCATGCTTGACCAGACACATGTGCCTGCTAAATCTGACTGAATGTTATAAGATATTATGAACCTCAACATCATGATTTTCTGTAAAGCAGCAATGTGTATTGTTAAAATCTCTTAAAATTAGAATATTACATGAAATCAATAAAAAAATGATTTTAAATACAGAAATGTCGGCCCTCTGAAAAGTATAATTATGCATATGTATATAGTTATATATACTAAATATATTAGTTTTACCTTTTAATTTGAATTACGGAAATACACAAACTTTTGCACGATATTCTAATTTGAGTTTCACCTGCATGTAAATCCATCAGAATCGGGCATTCCCGTCAGTAGAATCTTAGATTCCTTGACTTTCTCTCAGGCTAAAGCTCTTATTCAGGTGAGAAGAGAGTTAGTAGAGCGTGCAGATCGGCATATCATCACATCTGACATCTCTGCCAGCGTAGCAGGATGTCCTCCAGGGCCAGTGGCTCTTCTACAGGCACTAACAGAGGCTAGCAGAACCCCACAGAGATGATGGCACCTGCTATCAGAGGGATTCAGTCTGTGATGGTTCTACAGCGACCCAAATCTGCTTACGTGCATTTAAAGATTAGAAGCAGCGCTGCTGGAAGAGCATGATAACTGCTGCTCCAGTCCTGCAGCTGCTAAACCGGCTCCCCAGTTACACACGAGAGGCTTTTCCCAGTCAAGACAGCTGGACTCGTACAGAAAGATGGCCTGAGCCGCTCAATTAGATTCATCTCCTTCCTCTCAATACACTAGTAATACTGGACTTCTGCAAACACAATGCTGTGCATGTCTTTTTTGCATTGCATTTAACCATGTTTACTCCAGAAGAACTGGAAGTGGACTATTTACACTGCATCTTTAAGTAAAAGCAAAAAACATTTACAAGTTAAATACATTTACATGTAGATCTAAATATTTTATACCAATAGTAGGGTTGTGCGCCATTCAGAAATGAATTTGAATTAAGCCAGCAAACGTGGAATTTGAAATGTATAAAATGTATTGGGATTCAAAAAAATTCATAGATTCATTGCCTACATTTTTAGCTGTAATTTAATTAGCAAAGTCTAATTAACTAGAAAAGTCAATACAAACTTTGAACGTTGGCCTTATGATAGATAGATAGAACATCCACCCACAGCAACCTAAAAACCACATACAGCACCCTAACAACCACTTACAACACTCTAACAACACCCCAACATCCACTCACAGAACCCTAACAACCACCTACAGCACCCTAACAACCACCCACAACACCCCAACATCCACCCACAATACCCTAACATCCACCCACAATACCCCAACAACCACCTACAGCACCCTAACAACCACCCACAATACCCTAACATCCACCCACAATACCCTAACAACCACCCAGAGCACCCAAACAACCACCAACAACACTAACATCCACCTACAGTACCCTAACAACCACCTACAGCACCCAAACAATCACCTACAACACTAACATCCACCTACAGCACCCCAACATCCACCCACAATACCCTAACAACCACCTACAGCACCCTGACAACCACCCACAACACCCTAACATCCACCCACAATACCCTAACAACCACCCAGAGCACCCAAACAACCACACACAACACCCTAACATCCACCCACAATACCCTAACAACAACCCAGAGCACCCAAACAACCACACACAACACCCTAACATCCACCCACAATACCCTAACAACCACCCAGAGCACCCAAACAACCACACACAACACCCTAACATCCACCCACAATACCCCAACATCCACCCACAATACCCTAACAACCACCTACAGCACCCTGACAACCACCCACAACACCCTAACATCCACCCACAATACCCTAACAACCACCTACAGCACCCTGACAACCACCCACAACACCCTAACATCCACCCACAATACCCTAACAACCACCCAGAGCACCCAAACAACCACACACAACACCCTAACATCCACCCACAATACCCTAACAACAACCCAGAGCACCCAAACAACCACACACAACACCCTAACATCCACCCACAATACCCTAACAACCACCCAGAGCACCCAAACAACCACACACAACACCCTAACATCCACCCACAATACCCCAACATCCACCCACAATACCCTAACAACCACCTACAGCACCCTGACAACCACCCACAACACCCTAACATCCACCCACAATACCCTAACAACCACCTACAGCACCCTGACAACCACCCACAACACCCTAACATCCACCCACAATACCCTAACAACCACCCAGAGCACCCAAACAACCACCCACAACACCCTAACATCCACCCACAATACCCTAACAACCACCCAGAGCACCCAAACAACCACACACAACACTAACATCCACCTACAACACCCTAGAATCATGGCAGCAAGTTATGCACAGGCAAACACCACTCACGCTTTAAAAAAAAGCAAAAGTCTGGTTATATACTGAATACTTAGCATTTTAATTTGAGAACACTTGCAAAGAAACTAAATAATCAGTCAGGAAACTACAAGGCAGAAAACAAGAATAAGTAAACAGGTCACATTAATTCAAGAAGCCGAAGCGGAGGAAGATAATAGTGCAGAATGAAATGGCATCAGTCCTGCTGCTGGCACTGAGATAATGCTGCTTTATAGGACAGAACGGCTACATCTCCCCCACTGTATTGACCCGGTGCACGATCAGGGAGATGGATGCGCAGGCCCGGCAGGCAAAATGTCCCACTGAAATGACCCACACCAATAAGGCTGTTTTCTGCATCTATGTGTGTAACGATTGTGCTTAATTACTCTGTGTGTGTGTTTGTGTGTGCGTGCTGTGGCCTGGAACAGCTGTGTGAAGGTTGGGTTGTGCTGTACCTTCTCTCTTTAAATACATTTTTCTTCATCACAAAAGCTTGCATCCAGTTTTCTATATTTAGACGTGTTTTCTAAGTCAAGTATCACTACTACTGCTGCTTATATTTAGGGTCAATGATTTGAACAAACCGCTAACACTAAGCATTAAGATTTAGAGTGTAACATCTCCAGAAATCATTTGTGCTACAGACATGAATGATTCCTCAATGAAATGGCACATACCACTTACACAGTAACAGTGGTGAATTTAGGCATC
>CM060635.1:3540145-3602645 GCA_030578275.1 Meda fulgida
CAGCTTCACATGCCGCTTCATGGCAGACACAGATTAAATAATCAACAACAACAACAAAAAAATGCAAACATTTTAATATAATTCAACTTATAAAAAAAGAATGAATTATTGAATTATTCTGGTTCTCCTCAGTCATTCTCCTCTCGGTGAAACATGCCAAACACCTCAAATAACTTCTTTTCTCTCTCTCTCTTTTCATTAAAATAAATGTACATTCTTTTTAATCAATAATATATATATATTTTTTTATATTTTGCATTTTGAGATGTAATTAATATTTATGCAATAATAATGATCCATTCGTTTCCACAATTTTTACAATACAAGTTTTGTTTTACAATACAATTTTTTTTTTACTATTATTATTAGTTTTAATTAACCCGTTAATTGCTGTGTTTTTTCTGCATTGTGGCTGATTTGTAGATTTTAGACAAAAATATGTTCTGTATTTTAGAACTTTCCTTTAAATTCCCATGCTGGCCATTTTTGACCGCGAGGAGTAAAATCAGTTTTTAGGACCATTTAACCTTTTTGAATCATGTCCACGATTTGTGTGAGTGTGTGTGTGCATGTGTGTCTGTGTCTGTGTCTGTGGCTGATTCATATAGCAGTGTCATACCATTCTGATTAAGTAAAATTGTACTAAAAAATGTATTTTCACAAAGATGCTGTAATGTAATGCTACTCCCTGAACTGTGGTCATGCTGTTTGAAATATGTATCATTGCATTATGTGCACATTTCACATACTGTTACATGTGTACATGCACATTTACATTTATTCATTTGGCAGAAGCTTTTATCCTATGAGTCAGAAGCACTGCATGCTGTTTCCAACAATATTTGCAATACAAAATGCCAATTTCCAATTGTAATCTAGAGCAGTACGAGAGTTGGCATGTCAGATGACTCAAATCAACAGATTTTCTGAAAGCGCCACAGAGTCGGTTGTTTAAATCTTCAGGAAGGCAAACTATGATAGTTCTCTGCAGAGAAAGTATTTTAGCATTGAAATATTACACATGGCAATCTTTAATCTCCTGCTCTACACATCCAGTTAAACACACACAGGAAGTGGTAGAGTAGAGCTGATGGATTGGAGACCTTGGTTTCCTCATGGCACACAGTAATTAGTCGTGTGATGTGAAATCAATCAGCTCAAGTGGTGAGCCCAGCAGATACACCTCCTAAAACACACACACACACTAATGCCTTGCGCACTACTGCCTACATAGACAGCTGCCTTCTAAGGGATTGTATGACTGAAATTAACCCTAATAAACTGATTATGAGCACTCAATAAAGGCGTTACATAACTCTGCATGTGTTATTTTACTATCACTGAGATACTATTGTTTTTTTGTATTGTTTTTTTATTCCCATTCTATTTGTTTTAATACATCATGAAAATGAAGAATGCAGCTTTGTCAACTGCTGAAATAAAGGGCCCTATCATACAGCCGATGCAATGCATTAAGTGTTTTTTGCTAGTTTCAGCCTGACGCAGTTTTCATTTTCACGTCCTGCGCCACGTTGTTTAAATAGCATTTGTGCTCATCTGTGCGCCCACGGGCTGCCGGTCTGAAAACCAGGTGTGTTCAGACGCATTGATGGCGTGTTGCTATTTTGAGGAACTGAAATAGACTGAGCCATTGACCAACTGAAACCTGGTCTAAAGTCAATGGCGCAACATTTTTTTGTTATTTAAAGAGCGCGTTAGAAATATGCTCCTACAGGCGGGTCCACAACACTCTTACACTCTACTTACTACACACACACTCTGCTTATTACACACACAGGGGGCAGCAGCAAACAAACATGCCAAATATTAAAAATAAAAGGATTCCAATGTATAAGATTATTATTGTGTACATAAACATTTGGTGGAGTCTAGTTCCATAGATGGACTGCTTGTACCCATTGAGAGAATAGGGACGACCCTTTAAGATCATGCGCCGGGAGCGGCGACCATTTTTCCCGTCGTTAAACTAGCAAAAGTGGATTCGGACACACCCTAAGTGCACTTGCGCCATGTGCTTTAGACCAAGCGCTTCGATTGGTAAAATATGGCCTAAAATGTTTACGTTTTGTAATGTAGTAATGTCTTACTCGCTCACAGCAGTGTGTTTTGTGTGTATTGGCAGTAGCAAGTTCAGTATTTGCTCCGCAGCAGCAGCAGCAATAACAGATCTATTCCACCGAGCCATTTTCATATCCATTACCATGCCAAAAACACTCTGAGAGTTGTCGTGACAGAACTGGTTACTGTGAGAGAATAGTATTATTCCAGACGCTACTGTGAGCTGCTGTGTTAACAGATTTTGAGACACACCTGTTGATCCCAAAAATGTACTGAATATAGCCATATATTGCTCATACTTGGGTTAGTGATTTAAACAAACCCCAAGCATAAAACTTTAAAGATCATCCGGACTTACATTGAAGGAAGGGCCGAGCCATTTCTAGAGAGCAGAATATCTAAGAGACTTGTGTGGTGTGTGAGAAAGCATCTGTCTGGTTCTGCTGCTGTGCGTGTGTGTGTGTGTGTGTGTGTGTGTGTGTGTGTACATATCTTATCCTCAATTGTTATTGATTTTATCTTTCCAATTACGGAGTCCTCCGGCTGGACGAGAAACAGGAAAACAGTGGCAAGAGGTGAAGAGCATGAGCTTTTCTGTGCTGAACGAACACAAGCACACAGAAACATCATGAGTTCAGCAGTCAGGAGGGAATTCACTGAGAATAAACTGCACCTGCTGAAAGCAATCTTATTTGAATGAGGTTTCAAGCACCTGATTGAAATTTACCCCTAAATTTACCCCTAATGAACAGTGTGAAATTCGTTTCTATCTATCAATCCATCCATCTATAAAATAATGACATTCCTCATATTTCCTTACTATGTAGTAGTACTGTATGTAATGCAGGTGAAATGAGTAGCATGACAGCATATACAGTATTCAATAAACAAAAGCTGTAAAATAGCCAGATGTACATCAGACAGACACTTTACTTTTAGAGCAATGCCAACATATGTCCAGATAGCATTGATAATAAATATGCATTCACTACTGTTCAAAGGCTTGGGGTCAGTAAGAGTTTTTTGGTAACACTTTATTTTAGTGTCCTTGTTACATATGTTACATGTACTTGCCATAGTAATAACAGTAAATTATGCATAATTACATGCAACTAACCCTCAACCAAATCATAATCATACCCTAACCCTATAGTAAGTACATGTTGTTAATATTACTCGGTACTTAAATGTATAATTACAGTGTAACAATAACACCTTAAAATAAAGTGTAACCGTGTACAAAGTGTACACATTTTTTTGTGTAAAAAGTAATACTTTTAGGGTGCATTGCTTGATCAAAAGTGACAGTAAAAAAAATATTGATAATGTTACAAAATATTTATAAAATAAATGCTGTTCTTTTGAACTTTCTCTTCATCAAAGAATCTTAAAATATGAAGCAGCACAACTGTTTTCAACATTGATAATAATCATAAATGTTTCTTGAGCATCAAATCATCATATTAGAGTGATTTCTGAAGGATCATGTGACTGAAGACTGGAGTAATGATGCTGAAAATACAGCTTTGATCACAGCAATAAAATACACTTTAAAATATATTCAAATAGAAAACAGCTATTTTAAATTGCAATAATGTTCAACAATATTACTGTTCTTTTACAGTATTTTCAGTCAAATAAATGCAGCCTTGGTGAGCAGAAGAGACCCCGACACCATTTTTCTGAACAGTAGTGCAAGTTATTCAAAGTACTAAATTCTTCATCAAATGCAGTTCATATTCTGACAGTAAACCGATGCCAAATTTCTTAAATATGTATAGCGCTCCATCAGAATCATTAAGCTGGACTGTGGGTGGTATGCGAATTAGCAGTCATTATTGCACAATAATACAGTCCACAATTGTTTGTTTGTGTGTGTGCGTGTGTGCGTGTGTGTATTTTGCTCCAGTTTCTTGTCTGTGGGGTGAAGTAGAGGTTATGCTGTCTGCTTTGCTTTCCAACTTTAACAATACTGATAATCTTGACATGCATGCGTTTGCAAATCCAGCAGACGAGGAAGCGATCGGATAACCCTCTGGGAATACGCCTCAGTCTACAACGAGACGCCCATATCCCCAGCTCCTCTTTAAATAGATAAGAGTCTTTTAGAATCCATAGCGACATATATGGATCTGTCCTCTTTATAATTCTCTTCCTGTGAAAAGGTCAACTATATTCACAGGGATTTATGAAAGCATTACGCGAGTCTCTCATAAGAACATTTGTTCGTGCTCAGGTCAGCTACTTTGCATTAACGGATTTCCTGTAAGAAACACTTTCACTGGCGCTTTATCGAGTCTTTCGCCATTTGTGCAATGATCTAAAATGAATGTCCTGTCAGCTGTGGCCTCGGGGTCATTGTGATTGGTCAGATACACATTCTTTCCTGTCACTGGCTTAATGAGGGAATGTTATTTGGGAAATAGATCAGGAAATGATTTGTTATCGTAGATTTAAGCAGAACTGCATGGCTACATAGAGCTATGAAAGAGGATTTGCTCTGATCATTTATATATATATATATATATATATATATATATATATATATATATATATATATATATATATGTATATATATATGTATATATGTATATATATATATATATGAGGTTAATATACACACACACACACACATATATACATATATACATATATATATACACACACACACACACACACCGGAGTTTTTAGGTATACTAATATAAGGTATATTAATATTAGGTATTAGGTATCCCTTCAGAACTGCATGTCATGAACACAATATAACTAAAGACACAACATAAAAACACAAAAGATACCTAAAATGAAAAACAGTAAGTAATTTAAGTACCATTCACTGAAAAAAAACATCACAAATTATATTAATCGTTCATTAATGTTATGTGTGTATCTTGTGGGCAATCATTTGCAAGCTTAACTTTTATTATCCCTCTGAATTATTGGACTATCCTTTCAAAAGTCGCATACATGATCATTTTCAGGTTTTTCTTCCAGAATATCTTGTCATATATCTAAACAGACATCTTATCTGTTTTTTGTAGATCTGGATGAATTTTAACTCTTAAGTCTATATCCAGAGCTGTAATTTTGAATGTATAAAAGGTACGCAGTTAATGTATCCTTACACATTTCCGTGCGCTATTTTTGTTCTATAGAAATAACAACTGACAACAGATGGAGCACAGTCACATACACAAGATGAACACACAAATGTACATCCATGTGTGCTTGAAAACACAGTTTTGCTTGTCATCTACCCATCTGAAGCTCAACAGCTGTATGTTCCTGTGGGATCGACTCCTGAACTCCATACAGTTCAACAAAATAAGTGTGTGTGTGCGTGTGCGTGTGTTCAGTTTTGAAGGTAAGCTTGTGTTTTGCTCATGCACCATTTCCCACTTGGTAAATATCCAACACTAAATTCTCTCATTTCATTGTCCTCCGAATACCAACAAAACATCAATGCATAAACTAGCCTCTCGCAGATCAATAGTTACACTGAGTCTCAAACTGATGTTTCCTCGGTATAAATCAGTTTGAGGACTGTGTAATTGTTGCATGCACTACAACCATATCTGGAAAAAATTGAATTTGACACTAAAGGAAAATAAACACCCAGAATGCACTGCGTTTTACCAGAAGCATTGCTGTTGGCATCCTTGTTTTTAGCATGTCTAAACTTGAAAGCAGCACGCATGAATGTACAAGATAATTATGGCAGAAATAATATCAGGCCGTCGAGTTCAGATGTTTGTGGATCGCGTCTCGAAGACGTCAAACCTTAGCTTTGTAATTTCATCAACACAGCAAGAAGACCAATAAACAGAAGCGCTTTTAATGCACGGGGGTAATGTCACAACACACTGGAGGGAATTAATGTGCATGCACTGTCAGTGTCGTTTTAACACTCAATTCACTCAAGGAACTAAATCAGATAATGATACAAACACGCCTACAAAATGAGTGTTCATCAAGGAGGTCTATAACACCAGAGAGAGAGGGAATGATGCATAACCCCGCATGCTGCCGTATGATACAGGTGTATATTAATAGGACAATATTACAGGTTCAGGAATGCTTTTAAAATTCAAATTCAATTCAACCCAATAAAGTGTCATTTATTGGCTTGAAATAGCATGCTACTCTTCGCACATTTTCTGTATGCATGCACTATCCAGATCCAACTAACACATTTGCCAAAATGTGACAAAAATAAAAGAGAAACAATGTGATCTGTGATTTCCAACATAATTTATTTTATCTTCAAAATAGCACAAAACTGTATGTTGATTGAAATTTAACTGTAGAATCAACCCGGGAATAGAAATCCAAATTGAATTTGAATTTAAGTGTCATTTTTAACCAGACAAACTCTGAATGTTGGCTTGAAAGCCTTGTAAAATTAATACACCTTAAAAAAGTTTTGTTTTAAAGTTTGAAGGTTTTTAGAAAGACAGATTTATAGACAAACGTTCAAGAACACTTCTTGTCCCCAAATGCATTACCAGTGTTGACTTTTTCAAGTACAACTCCAAATATTCCTGTCACTCCAATTCAACTTCCTGTGTTTGAATTAGATTCAAATTCACACTCAATTCTGAATCTGGCACAGCTCTGCATTTGACATTTGCTAATACAGTACATTCTATGATGAGCCTCGTTTGCATATTTAAATATGCATGGAGCAGTGCTATACTAGAGCTGGGTATTGCCTACCTGATGATAAAATATATTGCAATGAATCACGGTATCATTATTGCATCATGAATCAAAGAGTTACAAATACGTGAAATGTCTTTTTCAATCTCTTTAGCACAGTTTCAGACGATGCGCATCTCAAAGACGCTTATTAACACGGCCTGCTTATTCATCTGTGAGACAATAAATGCAACATTAGGAGAAAATAAGCACAATATGATATCGGCACAGCCCATGTTTGGTTAAGTTGGACTGCTGTGAAAAAGATCCAGGGTAAAATATTGTGAGCAGTGCATGGGGTGCAATTAATTTTTTAATAACAATGAATCACCTTGCTAGCTATGAGTGCAGATGGATGTATTTCTGGTTAGATACGGTGAAATGATATCACTCTGAGCCGTGATACGCATGCTGGTAGTTTATCACGGTATGGCTGGAATCAATGACATTACATTGAAGTCTGCTGTGTAATTTATTATGGATTTCTGACTCAAATGGCCCGATTTAATCAAGGTGCCGAGTTAGCATGCGTGTATGTGCGTGCGCATTTGTCTCTGAAATGCTCAAGTGAGATGGCGGCCGTGATGATGAACGATTTGTTGGTGTCAGTTCAATTGTGTGTAATTGGCCGAGTCTGTGACGAATTTACCAACAAGCTTTTCAGCTGATTGTTGGTGCATGCGTTTTTCTCATCATATTCATCTGCTCAACTCTTACCTGAAATAACCACCATCTCTGGAGTTATAACTAGACATAACTAGTGTAACTAGTCCTTAAGAAGGACCATGATGTGTGTTTTGCAGATATGAAATGCCCGATGACTTAATAAAACAAGCAAATGCATTGTGAATGCTGTAATCCACATTGCAATACGAAATAAATAATTAGCCAAATTCAAATTACTTCAAAATTTAATAAGAAAAATTTAAAATAATTCATTTCCGAGATGACTCTTACTCGCTCACTAAACTAAACATGCAATAAAATAAAGTCACGTGAAAAGCATATACTCTCATAACATAAAAATGCAGCATATTTTTGTCAACCTATAATTTCACTTTTAGTTACGTTGATCAAGGAATGCTAAATAAGATCATGTCTAAAGCTCTTGTGCTCTTCTCTCATTTTTTACTGAAAAATGTTACGTTTTGTTTTTTTAGAATATTTTACTTCATCGGAATGGTACAAAACTTGGTAAAGGTTTTAGCACTTGCTATGTGAACAAATCATGGACATGATTTGAAAACAAATAGTCATACTTGCACTCCTCGCGGTCAAAAATGAGCCCATTGGAAATGAATGGGAAACTAATATAATCTAGTGGAAACTTTTGGTACTGCGTCCAAACAAAATCTTACCGAAAGCTCATTTTTTGAGATATCAACCTCAAATTTGGAGCACAACTTGTTTAGATTTATGGATTGCATTTTCTTACAGCTTTAGAGTAAAATGTGTTTTGGAAAATATATATTCGATTTAAATTTTTAAATAGTAGTTTTGTGTCAAAAGTTTTGTGCAAGTTCACTTTTTCAAATGTTTTTAACTTCAGCAATAATCTGCCAAGTTTCGTCTTTAAAAATAGACCAAACTTTCAAGTTTTATGACTGTTTAAGTCGGAAATTTCATATTTCTATGCATAACTACAGTATAAATATAATTTATTTAAATCCCCTAAAACTGCTAAATATAGGCTAGTTAGTACATTCATTTCAGTAAAAATAAAAATTTATATGATTTATAGGTCCTGTATAGTATATGTGTGTATATCCATTTACAGTAAGGTGTCTTTCCCTAAATAATGCTTATTAAATGTGTTGCGGTACGGCATTAAATGTCATCTCACTGTGCCATAATAACCAGCCCATGTTTCATCTGCGACTGATTATTATACACAGGGAAAAAGTATTAACAACCATAATGATCTAATGGCTCAGTTAGTCAGTTCCTGGGGTAATGTACATAAATTATGATTTGCAGAAAGACATTTTTAATCTCCAGATCCATCTGTAGATTCAGAGATCAAAGCCGGAGAGACATGCTGTCTTCTTCCTGTAGATCTTTACTGGCTAACGTCTTCATTTTATGAACGATTTACTTTCTTAAACGAGCTGAAATAATTCACTCATAAAAATGTTCCCATCGGATGTGGAATATTTAAGACTGAGCAAGTACAACAGGGCTCTCACATTTCATGCACAACGCTACTGTTATATTATTTAAAAAAAATGTTCTAGTACAGTTTTAAAACAAAGACAGAATGTGAGAAACGCGTGTCTGAGGATTTGAGAAGACGAACAAAGGATTTCAAGTGTAGGTCAGTGAGATATTTTGTGGAGTATTGTTCATTAAAACATGCAAGCAGATTTCAGGACTGTAGTTTCTGTTGTTTTTCACATTGCAAGGACAAAAGAAAAAGAAAAGACCAAAAACTTGCAACACAGTGCTTGATAAAACTAGAAAATGGGCTCAAAAATAGGGTTTTGTGATATTAATGCCACATTAAAAATGAATAAACACAAAGCATTACACTATTATACTGATGGATAAGATATTGACAAACATATGAAGAATATCAGAGGAGCATGACATAAAATGTTCAACTCAAAGTGTCGTCAAAAAGTATATGAATAATGGTTAAAGTAATTTTGTAAAACAAATGTGGTCAGACTTGACTTGATCGGGGTGCAAAAGAAAATTGCTCTGGAAAATTGCTCGTTCATAGCTCTGACGGTTCATTTAATTATTCATTTAGTCTCAGAGGTTTCTCCTAAAAAAAGCAAACCATTGATACACAGTAAGAAATATTTGAGTTCATATTGAGATCTCTAACTTTGGAAACATCTTTTCAAAGCTCAATTTGAGATCTCTTCTGAAACTGGAAGAGATGTGAGTTTACTCTGGGCTCTTTTTCTCATGAAAAACCTCTGAGATCTCACTGCTATCAAAAACAATTATGTACACAGTATGTGTGTGTTTGTGACACGGGTAAACGTCTGGCGGCTGCTGGCAGATCTTCATGCTTTGCCATATGTTGTGAGGAGATGTTGTATGTCACTCAAACTAATCATTAAAAGCCCATGATTGGACCGTGACAGACACTCTGAGAGCACTGATAGTCCTCTGAACTTTTCTAAGACACACTAACTATCTGTTCCCTCATGAAGATGTTCATTCTGTTGTATTTTGGAGAATATTCAAGAGTTGAATAGAGAAAAATGGTGCATTGCATATAATTAAAGTAGTAAAGCTTAAAATAACACCCTGGACCTGTAGAAGGCTTTACAGTATTACAAAACGATCTGTTCCCATTATCTTTCTCTAGGAGAATCACGGACAGGTTTGGGTCTGTTTCACTCCTTCTGGGACCGGATTCAGAAATCCATTTTTTTTTGATGACCAGCTTACATCTTATTTTAAAAGGGCATTTACACTATACACTTGGCAAAACAACGTGATTTGCAATGGATGCAGACGAAATGATAATACAAGCTATTGCTTTCTGCATCTTTAAAAATCAGCAAAACATTGGTCTCTTAAGGTGGAGTAAAAAAAAAAAAGAGAGAGCCCTTGTTGCAGCCTGGGTGAATGTAGCAAATGATCACTGCTGTAATCGCGAGTCATGTGATAAACTACACGATTCAACTACATCCAGACTGCAAATCAGGACAAAACTCGTGTAGTTCACTCCACAACACCATCCAACATGCCAGCGGAGCATCTCTGCACGGGCAAAGACAACTTTCTTCAGAAAAAGTACAAACAGAGTTATTCTTCTTGATCTCTGAGGGCTTGTTGTGAGCACACAGCTCTGGGTCTATTTTTAATGTTCTTGTTTTTGTTTGTATATTTCACTCTTGTGTTTTAAGTTAAAGCCGGCGTAGTGATCACTATGTGTCTCATGTGAATGTTCTGGAAGGAACGGGAACTTCTCTCTCTCGGCCTTCTGTTTCTGACGGATTGGTACAGGAAGATCTGTCTGCGTTTTGTCTCAGAGGATGAAGAAGATTTTGTATCATGCAGACTTTCCTTCTGTGATGTTGTGCAGATTATATTAACACTCAAATCAGTCACCATCACAAACATTACAATCAGATTTAATAAAACAACAATGCATGTTCCTGCTGATATTAGCTACGATCCATCAGTGCATGTAGTTTTGTGATATCAAAGCGATGTTCTTTTTTTCATATTTATTTATTATATTAATAACCTAAAATAATTGTATATAAATTATTTATATAAAAAAAAACATCATTATACCAAAAAATAATCTTAATGGTCATAAAATATTTAATGTTCCTAACTTTTATACCAAACTACTTGTATAATTTACGTATATCGTATAATGAACATATATATATATATAAGATACATGTGTGTGTGTGTGTGTGTATATGTGTGTGAGTGTGTGTGTGTGTGTGTGTGTAAGAGCGTGTATTTATACAGTAAGTGTGTGTGTGCATGTGTAATAATATATATATATATATACAGGTCCTTCTAAAAAAATTAGCATATTGTGATAAAGTTCATTATTTTCCATAATGTAATGATAAAAATAAACTTTCATATATTTTAGATTCATTGCACACCAACTGAAATATTTCAGGTGTTTTATTGTTTTAATACTGATGATTTTGGCATACAGCTCATGAAAACCCCAAATTCCTGTCTCAAAAAATGAGCATATCATGAAAAGGTTCTCTAAACGAGCTATTAACCTAATCATCTGAATCAACTAAATAACTCTAAACACCTGCAAAAGATTCCTGAGGCTTTTAAAAACTCCCAGCCTGTTTCATTACTCAAAACCGCAATCATGGGTAAGACTGCCGACCTGACTGCTGTCCAGAAGGCCATCATTGACACCCTCAAGCAAGAGGGTGAGACACAGAAAGAAATTTCTGAACAAATAGGCTGTTCCCAGAGTGCCGTATCAAGTCACCTCAGTGGGAAGTCTGTGGGAAGGAAAAAGTGTGGCAAAAAACGCTGCACAACGAGAAGAGGTGACCGGACCCTGAGGAAGATTGTGGAGAAGGACCGATTCCAGACCTTGGGGGACCTGCGGAAGCAGTGGACTGAGTCTGGAGTAGAAACATCCAGAGCCACCGTGCACAGGCGTGTGCAGGAAATGGGCTACAGGTGCCGCATTCCCCAGGTCAAGCCACTTTTGAACCAGAAACAGCAGAAGAAGTACCTGACCTGGGCTACAGAGAAGCAGCACTGGACTGTTGCTCAGTGGTTGCATGTCATTCGGAAATCAAGGTGCCAGAGTCTGGAGGAAGACTGGGGAGAAGGAAATGCCAAAATGCCTGAAGTCCAGTGTCAAGTACCCACAGTCAGTGATGGTCTGGGGTGCCATGTCAGCTGCTGGTGTTGGTCCACTGTGTTTTATCAAGGGCAGGGTCAATGCAGCTAGCTATCAGGAGATTTTGGAGCACTTCATGCTTCCATCTGCTGAAAAGCTTTATGAGATGACGATTTCATTTTTCAGCACGACCTGGCGCCTGCTCACAGTGCCAAAACCACTGGTAAATGGCTTACTGACCATGGTATTACTGTGCTCAATTGGCCTGCCAACACTCCTGACCTGAACCCCATAGAGAATCTGTGGGATATTGTGAAGAGAAAGTTGAGAGACGCAAGACCCAACACTCTGGATGAGCTTAAGGCCGCTCTCGAAGCATCCTGGGCCTCCAGAACACCTCAGCAGTGCCACAGGCTGATCGCCTCCATGCCACGCCGCACTGAAGCAGTCATTTCTGCAAAAGGATTCCCGACCAAGTATTGAGTAATTATTTGAAGGTTGACTTTTTTTTGTATTAAAAACACTTCTTTTATTGGTCGGATGAAATATGCTAATTTTTTGAGACAGGAATTTGGGGTTTTCATGAGCTGTATGCCAAAATCATCAGTATTAAAACAATAAAAGACCTGAAATATTTCAGTTGGTGTGCAATGAATCTAAAATATATGAAAGTTTAATTTTTATCATTACATTATGGAAAATAATGAAATTTATCACAATATGCTAATTTTTTGAGAAGGACCTGTGTATATATATATATATATATATTTTGCCATTTAATATTGCTATCTAATATTTCTTCTATTATCAAAATTTCTATTAATGAGTGTTTATATCATGATAGTATTTTTTATACTCCCTTTATGGGGATTTTCTTCCAGAATATTCTGTTTTACTAGTTCACATCACAATAACTCTATGACAAGACAAACATTAATGTTGACATGTTGAAGGTGTCTGTCTCTATACAATCAACTTTCAGTTCCATGCATTTTTTCTCTCTCATATAAAGGTTCCCAATAGCACTCACTCCCTCTCATTGCGCCTTTGATTTTAAAAGAAAAGAAAAATCTGCATTCATTGAATGATATGTCAGCTGTCACAGATTCAGCAGCACTGACTCATCCAGCGCTGAGCGCTTGTGTCATTTGACAGGCAGAGATGCGCGGTGATCGGGAAAGGGCTTTGCCTGCACAAATGCAAATGAGTGGGTAATTAATGACTGACGCCTTGGATAATTATCAAAAACAAAGATGGCGTGTGAGGCATTTAATGAAGCAACAGAACGGTGAAAAGGCCCTGAGTGAAAAAGGCCGAAGAGATGAACTCGCACGTTAATAGAAAAATATGCCTAATTGATTTTTGCTTTCTATAAGGGTGTTTCTCACAAAACCTGTCAAGAAATGTGTCTGGGTCAACCCAAAAAAAATAAATGTAAATATATATAATTAATAAAAATTGTAATGGTCTAATGGTTCTATATATATATATATATATATATATATATATATATATATATATATATATATTTAATATATTTAATAGGCTATAGTATTCCCGTTTTTATCAACTTATCTATAAATGTATGTTTACATCAGGATGGTATTTGTTATACTGCATTTATGCTGGTTTAAATAATAAACTACTACCAAAAAAGGTACAAAACTTCATCGGTATTTTCAGGTCATTCTGATTATTTTTCACCATCTTCAGTCACCTGTCAAATGCAAATAAATGCACATTGGATCTCTCACCAGTTCGTCCTCGAGTTCCTTTTAAAGCCCCAGTAATGGCAGCAGAAGAGAGACATCTGTGTTTCCGCTCTCCTCCTCCAGCTCTGTGTCTGTTGTGATCACGGGACGCCGTGTCATGTCGGAAGACTGTCCCTGTGTGGGAAACAGGATGATTTGTTAGTAGAGTTTTCGTTTGAGCTTTAAAGAGGACCTATTGTGCCCTTTTTCAAAGCCTTGATTTTGTTTTTATGTCTACTAGAACAGGTTTTCAGGCTTAAATGTTTAAAAAAACAAACATTATTTTTCCCATATTCTCCATTGTTGCGGCTCGTCTCTTCCCAGTCTGTCAGTAACGCTCGGGGGTGCGACTCCCGTACAACGGTGTAACTCGCTGCTTAACTACCATAGTACGCTGCATCGTTGAAGAAATCAACTAGTTAGTCACGACTGTTTCCCGAAACCATATTGTCGCAAATTGGTCGTTCAATCACGTAGGTTAATGATGTCACGCAGGAGAGGAGTAATAACTTCTTTTAATGAATCTGTTTGAGATCGAATTAACGCTAGATGTTTTGCTAGAAATTACAGACATGGCATCTGAGGACTATTTCTCATTTTTATTAGTTATTTAGTTATAAACTCACTCCTGTTTAGTTAATGTCTCTATGAAGGTCCTCCTTCTGAAAAGCACACTGTGCTCTGATTGGTCGGCTGGATCAGTGTGTTGTGATTGGTCAAGTGCTTCGAGTGTGTTTGGGAAATGTCCCGTCCCTTACCATAACCGCCAGTTTAACACACTACTAACTAACTCAACCAGGCCCCGCCCCTTTATTCTGCGTATGAATTATTATAATGAGGAATACTGTGACGTGTTTGTTCCCGGAAGAAACTCAAGACTACAATGTTTCAGGAGTTCAGAAACACTGATATAGAGAAGAACTCCCGCTGGAGGGACTTTGGAACAGTTTTATTCACAAACAGCAACATTACACACTAAAGGACCCTTAAATATTACAACGCATTCTCATCCTAGGGCGTCATATTTGACATATTTTGACATTTCGTCTACATACAACGCACATGGCACCCTTTAGCGTCAATATGAGACGCAGATAGATGGATGTAGGCGAAATGTCAAAAGCGTCGGTATATGACGCCTTGGGATGAAAACGGGCTGAATATTAATGTAGCATCAAAATCTGAATTCACATCCCTCAGAAGTTTATTCTCCAGAATGAATTTCTGTTTTAATTGCACATTGCCTCTTAAACTGTTGACAGATCCTTTCACCCATCCAAAGACATTTCTAGCAAACTGTTCACGTTCACAATTTCTTTTAAAATTGGCACAAGCCACATTACGCTGCCCTCCGTTTGACCCATGTTGTCAAAGAGTAGTAAAAGACACGGATGCACACATACACTAATTGTCTATAATGAATTGATCCTGTTGTTGGCGTCTAAGTCTTGATGTGCAGACAAAATGAATCCGACAGAAGGAAAGGCGCTCCAGATCCTTAGCCAGAAATGTGTCTGGCGCAACTTTTCCAATAAAATATTGATGGCAAAACACGTCTGAATTATTTAATTTTGGAATGTTTTACCAGAAATTTTCTTATATGCAATTTATTCACTCAAAATGTTTTATGCCGATGTGGTTTTACACCATTAGAACAGTGGGTTTTCACTAAAGCGTTCGGTAGCGGCCACCGATGTGTCAAACTTATTAATGTCTATTATGGTCGAGGAGCCTTTTCTCAGCCTGAAGACATGATTCTGCATTAGTGTGTATTGGTTGAGATCAGCTTTGACCTTGAA
The DNA here is from genome assembly GCA_030578275.1 of Meda fulgida. NCBI lineage: Eukaryota > Metazoa > Chordata > Actinopteri > Cypriniformes > Leuciscidae > Meda > Meda fulgida. The sequence continues at coordinate 3,555,778 of CM060635.1, forward strand.
AACACGCAGAGAGCTTTGCATTATGCTTCTAGTAAGAGTAATGACACATTTGCTCATTTGATGTTAATAAATGTGTAAATCTGTGATTTGTAATGCTGCGGTGTGAGGCTGGCTGTCATCAACACAGCGTGAGCCTCGATCCGAATTAAACATTGAACTTTGATCTGATTCGATTAGCTGGAGCCGTTATGACGTCTGGAGAAAAGCTGCTCCTGCGTTATTTTAAAATACGTAGACGTTTGTCAGTATTTCCAGAGGCCTCGTGAATAAAACTCTGAATAGCATGTCACAAACGTTCGAGATATAAAAGCACATGTCAGATTCTACACCAGTTAGCAAAGATTATACATGCAGCTCCTTCCCAAATACCATAATGAGCATCACAACACTACCGTTCAAAAGTTTGGGGTCGGTACGATTTTTTATGTTTTTAAAAGAAGTCTCTTCTGCTGCATTTATTTGATTAAAAATACAAAACAAACCCAGTAATATTGTTAAATATTATTTCAATGAAAAACAGCTGTTTTCTATCTGAATATGTTTTAAAATGTCATTTATTCCTGTGATCAAAGCTGAATTTTCAGCATCATTACTCCAGTCTTCAGTGTCACATGGTCCTTCAGAAATCACTCTAATATGATGATTTGATGCTCAAGAAACATTTATGATTATTATCACAGTTGACAACAGTTGTGCTGCTTCATATTTTTGTGCAAACAGTGATTTTTTTTCAGGATTCTTTGAAAGTTCAAGAGAAAAGCATTTCATTAAAAAATAAATATTTTGCATTATTATAAATGTCTTTACTGTCACTTTATATCAATTTCATGCGTCCATTCTGAAGAAAAGTATTAATTCTTTAAAAAAACAAAAAAACTAACAAATTGACCCAAACTTTTGAACGCTAGTGTACACGTGACACTAGAGTTAACATTATGATACACTTCAAAAGAAAAAAAAAACATTTTTATTTTGCAAAGATGCATTATATTTTGATCACAGCTGACCGTAAATACATTTATAATGTCACAAAAGATTTTTATTTCAAATAAATGCTGTTCTTGTGAACTTTCTATTCATCAAAGTATGATAAACAGTAATTGTATCACACAGAAATATCAAGCAGCACAACCGTTTTCAACATTTATAATAAGAGATATTTCTTGAGCTGATGTAATGATCACAGGAACAAACTACACTTCAAAATACAATTTTAAAATTTACATTGCAATAATATATCACAATATTACTGCTTTTACAGTATTTTTGAACAAATAACTGCAGCCTTGGTGAGCAGAAGAGACTTCTTTCAAGAACATTAAAAAATGAAACTGACCTCAAACATTTGAACAATAGTGTAAACTGTTTGCTCCAAATAAGAGTTAAAAAAGTAACCTTAGGCTACTGCATTTGCAAAAGTGATGACAATGTCATTTCACTCAGGATCCTGATTGAACCTCAAGACTTGTATTCTGATATTTTGCGTATGCATGGGTCAAATCGGATGATTTTCATGAATGGACTGATTCTGAGCCGAGCGCTTTGACATTGTCTTCACCTTGCTTGAGTTAATCCGTGAGCGCTGAAAGTGGAATGACTGGTATAATCACAATCCCATGCATTAATTGAGGCTCTGGAGAGCATGAGAGAGAGCGATTATCTGAGCTGGATGTGTTTGGTGAATACAGAGTAGATACTTTCTTCACTTTATCCACCACAGTGATTAACACGACTGATAGAAAGATCAAGACTTTGCTCTCAGGGGTTAGTCTTCTATGCTCTGATCTCAATTGCTTTTACATTCATTTTAAACAGTTATTTTTGTTTACCAAGTCACTACTGCTCATAATAGGGTTATTGATCTGAACAAACTCTAACTCGAACCACAAAACCTATGCTACTCAAAATATATTCCTCAAATCTGTTAACTGACATCAACATTGAAGCATCACAGCCAATGACTTCTGAACAACTAAAACAAATATGAAATCCAAATAGAGGTTTAGCAGACTTGTGGCTTTGGTATCTTATGAGTGTGATGTTAACAAAAGGTTCACAAAAAGGTTTCTTTCTTTCTTTTTCAATTACACGAAAAGTAGCGTGTTTATCTCTTTCATCGCTTAAATAAATCACACAAATTAAGCCCGCTCTAGAAGAAATTCTTGTACAATGAAGCAAAGTGCATAATTGTCTGGATGAAAAGCATTTGCTAAAATGCAAAGTAAGCATAATTAAGCTTATTATAGTTGCTGATTATTATTAATGAGCTACTCAAAACTATTTATTCATTAGTGGTGTTTCTGTTTACTAAGGCTACAATCATTATTGATCATACTTGGAGTCAGTGATTCACACAAACTCAAGCAACGATTAGAACCACCCAGAACATACGTGGACCTAAATGTAAAAAAAAACATAAATATGGAGTGTCTATTGAACGTAAATAAAGTCACATCGAAAAAACTATTTGCTAAGTACATAGGAGCAAAATGTCCAGTGAAAATGTCATTTCTGGCCATATTCAGATTTCCCATCAGGCAAAACACTGAATTTATGATTATTTTTTTTTTGGCACTCTTTGGCAGTTTTCTGACTAATGTTCAGTTTACTCTTAAAGAACATATCCATAGAATCTCCATTGAAAATTTAAATTCATCTCTGGGTTTAAAGCTACATCCACTAAACATAAAACAACACTTGAGCATGCTCTATTTTTATGACTGATCCTGACCCCTAACCCTTACGATATTGATCTCATCCAACCCTACAACATGCAAACTTCAAGTCTAATGTTTCTTAACTGTCAGACAAAGTTAAACTCATGACAAACTATTGTAGTTGTAGTTATTTTTGTGTAGATTTGACAGGCTGAGCAGATTCTCAGACTCACACTCAGCACAACAGAACAGACGACTATTTACTGCATGTCTGTTGTTTTTTCTCTGCTGGTTTGAAATGGATAAATGTAGGTATAATACTGCAGATGCAAATTCAAAAAAGTTTGTAACAGCCGAAGATTGTTCAGCACAGAATAATAAAATCACACCTAAAAATATATATATAATGAATTACAGAAGGAGATAAAAAGTGGATATTGACATTTAAGATGAAAGACTGAGGAAAGAACATTTATTGTCCTGAGGGTGAACAGTGCTCATCATTAAATAGATGAACAATATTACGTGCCCAACAAATCAATGTGCTCACTGTGCTGCTGATATACAAATTCATATTCAATCATTTTTATTGATCAGTATGAAGTTGTTTTTAATTACACATCCTTTTCATCATCAACAATTTACCAAAATAACAAAAGTAATGTTCAGTAGAAGAGTACTTATTTAAAAGTATAACAACCATTGAAATAAACGTGGCATTTTCAAATAAATACAAGCATAAATGTACACATATATATATATATAATTCAACGGCCCGGAGTCAATCATTCCACTATGGTTACCACACCTCAAGACATAGTTCAGATAATCTACTTCGAGACCTTTGTCATTAAAACGCTATTTGTGGGGGACTAATTTCTTATGCCTCCGTTGCAGCAGCGCCTCTACTAATAGTGAAACTGTGAGTTTATCAGCTTCAAGAACAGCGCTGTTATTCCCTCGCTAGTGAGAAATGTAATGTAGCTTTTAAGTTGTTTAACAATTTTACTGATAAAATCCTCAGAGGAGTGCTGACAACACGTTTCTGTGCGAGTGTGTGTCCGCACTGTATGTGTGTGTTTGAGCGGGAGGTTTCCTATATGTTTGGATTATGTGCTTTCCGTACATAATAAAACTTAATTTTCTCGCAAAAAAACATGGAAATAATTTGTTGTTTTTATCCTGTTGTTTACTATATTTATTTGCTTGATCAGTGTCGTTGTGGGTTTTAGTTCTTCTGCTGTTGTCGGCTGTAAGGACATTTGAAATCACTGAAATCATTTGAAATCACTGAAATTGTTTCCCTGAAAAAAACTGCACACCTTAGAACGTTCGTCAACCAATCAGATTCAAGCATTCAACAGCCCAGTAGTATAAAATAAATATACACGGCTTGACATTAACTTTTTTGCTGACCAGCCACTGTGACTAGAGGTTTTCCAAAGTTACCAGCCACTTTAACAGCATTTTCACTGGCCACAATTTTGACACTGATACCATGGAGGAAAACTGCCATATATATATATATATATATATTTGTATGACTTTTTAAAGGACTACAACTGAAAAAATTATACTATATAAAATTCAACCTGCCAAAATGGCTATTAGGAGTGACTGTTACACGCCACTGCTGAAATACACACGCATTCGGCTGGTTGGCAGGTGTTAATGTCAAGCCCTGTATATAGTGTGTGTGTGTGTGTGTGTGTGTGTGTGTGTGTGTGTGTGTGTGTGTGTGTGTGTGTGTGTGTGTGTGTGTGTGTGTGTGTGTGTGTGTACCTACTTAACTATATTTTGGGGACAAATTTGTACCCAGAAGTGACCAAAACCTGACAAAATCTCCAAAAAACTCCCTTTAGGGACGTCCTCATTTGTAAATCAGGTTTAAAAATAAAGGAATAAAAGGTTTTTTAAATATGTAAAAATGCAGAATGTCTCCTGTGATGGGCAGGTTTAGGGATAGGGTTAGTGTAAGGGGACAGAATATACAGTTTGTACAGTATAAAAACCATTACGTCTATGGAATGTCCCCATTTAGATAGCTAAGTAAACGTGTGTGTGTGTGTGTGTGTGTGTGTGTGTGTGTGTGTGTGTGCGCGCGCACATATATTCTCAATACATAAAACTCTTATCATCGTAAGGCCTTTTTAACTGTGTATTCAATTATAGCAGAATAACTGGATGTTCATTAATTAATTGCTAATCTAAGACAGGATATTTTTGTACGTTTGATGTTCTTCTGCCTGTTACTCTCTGAACTCTCACGCCGCTTGTTTTTCTCAGGACGTCTGAGTGACAGGAGGGAGGAATCGCACTTATTCTCTTCACTTGAGGATGAATTATTTACACATACAAGCTTTGATCCCTTTTATCCTTCTTTGTGCATAAAGAACACATTTGGATTGACATTTTAATAGAAATGATGTTTAGAACAAATCAACTTGTTCAAAGGGAGAAAGACATTTCTGTGATGAAGATATGTGCCTCCTGAAAACGAAAGTTTCACACAAATGATTGGCATTACACTATAGGCCCAAAACGTAAAAAGCTAAATGTGATTGGTTGCTCAGACAGACGGTCTCTTCCAGTTTAAGTGGGGGTCTTGACCAGAATAAGCTGCAAATTGAACTAAAACGTATCGATAATCATGTTTCTGTGCCCCTGGATGAATCGCTCTTGTTATATAATGCCTCATTCGTGAGGCACCTTGGATAAAAGTGTCTGTTAAATGAATAAATGTAAACGTTAATCCATTTAGCATTCTGATTTGGCTTCATGCTAATACATATTTGATTAAACACTCATATCTTTCTTTTGCCTGTAGTCAGTTTTATAGTAGTTGGTTTTTCAAAGATTATTTATGCTAAAACCCCGAAATATTCCATAATTGCTTTAAAGACTTTTGCATGGTTAAACGCTATTTGTATTTCTTTTAAAGTGCTGGAGGGATGGCGGATTTGTGTAGGCCTCACCCAAGTTTGCATCACCCTGGTTCAGACAAAAACCCAACAGGATTTTGGATTATTGCAGAAAATAAGCTCTGTGACCAACATAAATGTATGATTCTTAAACATTTTGTTTATCATGATAGGGCACAAATGACAAAACATTATTGAGTTTTCAAGACTAAATTCAATCGCCAGAAGAAAAAGCTAAACATAAGCTAAACTAACAACACCATAGTCGCACAACTACAATATCAGCCGTATTAGGGCTCGGGTAAACTACATTTTCTGCATTCTCACACACAGTCTTGTCTGCATAGCTTTCAAAGGCTGTGTCCCAAATCCCCCCCATATACTCTAATTCACTATTCCTTACATCACTCCACTAATATAGTGACTTGACTGCGTGAATGAAAACGAGTGAGTGAATTCGGACACTGAGTGTGACGGAAGGGCTGCCGTTTTTGCATACTTTGTGCTTGCTTTTTAATAATAATTTGAAACATGGCAAACTGGCAGCTCCAGTAGTAATTAAATGATTTATCTTGAAATCTGTCATGGAAACTATGTATAAACTTTAATTAAACAATTTAATAATTCTCGCAGCTAGAGCTGCACGATTAATCGTTAAAAGATCATGATCTCGATTAAAACACCCACGCAATCTCATTTCAAAATGACAGTGATTCGTGTGTGTCTGTTAAACTTTTGATAAAGTCACACCGAAATATTCTGAACTAATCTGTTGCCTCTGCCACTGAGACTTCATTTGTCATTAATAGGTATGAAACAACTTCACAAACAGTCTTTTCAACCACACAGTATCATTATTTTTGTTACAAATATTCAAATGATCACTAAAGTACTGGAATAAAAGTTAAAGGATTAGTTCACTTCAGAATTAATATATCCTGATAATTTACTCACCCCCACGTCATTCAATATGTTCATGTCTTTCTTTCTTCAGTCGAAAATAAATAAAGGTTTGAGGAAAACATTGCAAGTTTTTCCTCCATATAGTGACTTCAATAAGATCCAACGTTTGAAGGTCCAAATTACAGTTTCAGTGCATCTTCAAAGACTCCACACGATCCCAGCCGAGGAACAAGTCTTATCTAGACAAACCATCAGTCATTTTCTAAAAAACAAAACATTTATATACTTTTTAACTACAAATACTCGTCTTGCACTAGCTTTGCGATGCGCCACGCATTACGCAATCACGTTGAAAGGTCGTTGACTCTATTTGACACAAAAAAATCATGATTCTCAATTTCTCCAGGTGTACTGTATGATATTACGCTGTAGCCACATTGGACCAGCGCGGTTTGAATTCAGCTGGAGGCGCCATCTTCTGGTCAGACACTGGACTTCATTCTGCTTGCGACTTTCATAGTGTATTATTAGGGCTGTGCAATTAATTGAATTTCGATTTTGGCTCCCAACGATCACCAAAATAGTACAATCGAGTACAAACGACTATTTTGCCATGTTCTGTTTTGCACTCTTATTTTGTCTTGTGTTCTGAATGACACGCACACATCCACCCCTCCAGAAGCCATAAACTCTCTCAGCTTGAATGTTTAAACTGATAAGACTTAAAAAGAAGTGAAAATTATCAACTTTAGTTATGATGCAATGCTGGCCCGATTGTGCAACTGACAATTCCGTCATGTCACGAGTCCTACACGCGGGAGTGTAGTTCCGATGCTTGCCTTGTCCCGCCGATTTTGAGCGACAGAGACAGAGACAGAGAGAGAGAGAGAGAGAGAGAGAGAGAGAGAGAGAGAGAGAGAGAGAGAGAGAGAGAGAGAGAGAGAGAGAGAGAGAGAGAGAGAAGATGAGAAGACGCGGCGCTGCTGAACACTCATGTGGTTTGTGAAATTGCGTCTTGGAGAAAGTTTTAAAATGATTTTATAATCTGTGTGGATTCATTTAGGCTACATGCTAAAGTGAATCAATGTTTGCGGGGGAAATTCCTGCATTATAAGTGGTAGACCTGCGGAAATTATTAAAATACTTATTGAAGTATTATCTGTTATATTTATTTTAATAGTTAATGTTCAAAATTAGATTTTTTAAAGAATAGTTGAAAGGTGTCTTTTTAATAAATGCAACACGCTCCCAAAGTCATGTGAAATAATCGTGTTACATAATCGTGATTTCATTACTGACCAAAGTAATCGTGATTAGGATTTTTTCCATAATCGAGCAGCCCTATGTATTATGGGTATTCTCTTACCGTTGAGCGTACATCAGTTGTACACTCATGGTGCATTGTGGGACTAAATGAATGCACTCGATAACGTCCACTATGATTTCGGACACCACTAGATTTGGCTGTCCCTTCAAATAGTGCCCTATTTAAGGGTATAGGGGACAATTTCGGACACAGATAAAGTAAACTCTACCGCAGATGAGCGCGGATGGACTTGTTTGACACGGCGCAGTGCAAGGGCTTTTTTATACCAGATGTCAGAGGGCAGCACTGAGCCGTGTCATTTACAGGACATTTACTTGGAGGGATAGAAGAAGAAAAGTAGGGGATCTGCTGAAGTGTTGAGTCCCAGCGAAGTGATGAATAGTTTGCAAGAGAGGGATTATAAACACAACGAGGCAGTTAAAGCGGCTAGAGAGTAGATGAGTTTACCTGTTCGGTGTGATCATGTTTAATGTCCCGACAACATCTGTAGTCCTCATTTAGACATTCAAGACAAGTAAAAGCTGTAAACAAATCACAAACCACAGACCTTATTTCAGGCATTTAACAAAAAAAAAAACTGATGGAACCAGAAATGCTGAATCATATTAAGGTTTTGGCCTACAAAAATACGTCCTCCCCACAGCACTCTTTTGCTACTTTGCTAAGGTTGTTGCTTACTGGTTTACCCTTAAAATATTCATGAAACTGAGGTTGCGATAGTCTTTTCTTCCCTATTGTGATGTATATCCGAGTGAAACAGCTTCTCGAACAATAAAAACAATATAAGGCGGGACTTGATTTTGTGGAATTGGGGAATGACTGGATGGTTGTTGTTTGCTTTCATCATCAGAGAAGAGATGGGACGCTACAAGAGGGATAGGGAGTTATTTTGATTAAAGATTACGAGGCACTATGATGTGCACAGATAAATCATTTATAATAAATACTGAAATTTTACATAAAATTACGAATTAACATATTTCATGGTGACTTGGTGTTTTATCATCCACCAGGTGAAAATCAAATGCTCTGGTGTGAATTGCATGCCAAAGTGGTTTAATGGTTTGATCAGACCACCAATTTGAGCAAAAGTAACAGTGACTTCAGGCCAATGTTGAGAAGTGACTTCACATGATTTTAATACCAGCTCAGTATGAATGCCCAGCAGTGGTGGGTTTTTGTCATTTAATTTCATGGCCCAACTCATCTAGTTTCTTAAAGATGACCGAATAAGAATAAGCCATGAATAATTTCACAGAACTAAATGAGAGCAACCTAGTGTACCAGCATTTTCATGACCTTGCTAATGCCTGTGAATTAATATACATTTGAAATATATTTTTTTCTGGGGGAATAAAATAATTGTCCCTCAGGTAAACAGCTGGCACGGTTGGTATATATTTAGCTGAGAGCAAACAGACTGACTAGCACAAAACGCACAACTCAGACATCCTCAAGGGCCACAAAAAAATAGTTTTCCAATTAATATTTAACATGTCGTTTTACTTCATTTGCTGAGACAACGTCCATGTTATTGTGTTTACTTTTGATAATAGCTTGTAAAACAGACATCCACCATGCACATCGTGTTCTGTCAGAGAAGGAAGATGCAAAATGCACTATTATAAAAGGGATGTCAGGGGACATCTGCTATGCTAACAGAAGTGCCAGTGTAGCATATGGAAGCATGTTAACATAATTGAGACAGTATAGTCAACTTGCTTGACAAACCTACGACCCAGATGCATGCTGTAGACTTTGTTAATGATTAATACTTCAATGATGGCATCAGTGCCAGGTGATTCACTAAGCTGGGCATACTTCTTGATAGTGTGATTGATTACTTTTTTGGTAAGTTTGATACATCTCTAGCAGCCAGATGCTTTATTATGGACATAAAATATGCTCCACAATGCGGTTTATTCTGGGCAAAAATGTATATCGTTGAACAAACGATTGTGTTTGTATCCATTTACATTAAACATGGTTATAACTCATGATTATAGCTAAAATAATGCTTGCACAACATGATTTCTTATGCATGTATAAATTGAAAAGTGACCTTATTTAAAGGATTGTTATTAAATATTGTAGCTATAGATCCATGTGAAAATATCTCATATATAATAAAAGTTTTGTTTTATGGTCTTTTATTTTGTAGCGTTTTGTTCTCATTGTTCCTGTATTCCGTCTTCCTGTGTTTAGTTCCTGTTTGCTTTGATTCATTGCCTACATTGTTTCCATTGTAACTTTTCACCTTCACCTGTCCCTTGTTAGCCCTTGTGTATACCCCTGTGTTTCAGTTGTATTTTGTAGGTCATTGTCTTTACACCTCTTGTAAGCTGTTGTGTTCCTGGTTCCCCTGTGTGTTATATCTTTGTTTGTGTTTTTTGAATAAACTGATTCTGCACCTGAATTTTCACCTCTCCTCTTCCCTGCTAAACACAACTCCCTAAGCCTGTATGAGCTCACTTCCATTCTGTGGCTGCGGTTCTGAAACTGCTGTCGCTGCGGTTCTCGCTGCATGACAAATGATTCAGACTACAAAAATACATTAAAACAGCATACTGTAAGTAATGAATAATTTATGACAGTCTGTTGAATCATTAGAACATAATGCATACCCAAGGTGTACCACCTCGGTGTGCATCATTTTCTAATAATTCAATGGAACAGAGTCAATTATTACACTTATACTACGGTTACCACACCTCAAGACATTGTTTAGATGTTGTATTTCAAGACATTTGTCAGGTTTTTGTCACTAAAACACTGTGTAGGACTAGTTTCTTACACATCTCATCCCATCCTCCATTGATAATTCATTTCATTTTAGAGCTAGTAACTTCAGCTTTTCAGCAGCTCTTCAGCCATTGATAGCAGACTAATGCAGTTAAATATATATATATATAAGAGAGAGAGAGAGAGAGAGAGAGAGAGAGAGAGAGAGAGATTAAGCATGTATAACCTCAGCCTGTCTGTCTCTCAACAGTGTTCGGCAGCAGCGCCTCTACTAATAGTGAAACTGTAAGTTTATCAGCTTCAGGAACAGCGCTGTTATTCCCTCGCTAGTGAGAAATGTAATGTAGCTTTTAAATTGTTTAACAATTTTACTGATAAAATCCTCAGAGCAGCACTGACAATACGTTTCTGTGCGAATGTGTATCCGTACTGTGTGTGTATGTGTGTGTGTGTGTGTTTGAGCGGGAGAAAGAGAGTATGTTAGCCTGGGAAAACCCAGACGAACTTCCGGCAAATTTAGATTTGCTCTGCAAGTCAATCTGGCCAAGACCCCATTCAAGCCCATTTCCAATTTTTCCAAATTGAGGCACCAATCGCAAACGTTGAGGCGGGCTTGACACGATGACGATCATGACGAATGGTTTTAGGTCCATCCAATTGTGCCCAGAGGCATTTGAGCGACGTCCGTTGGTGACGCCCCGCTGGAAATGGGCTGTGAATGAACTTTCCCCAGACCCACTCTCAGTTACGACTGAGACGGGTCTGGTGTCAACCAGGCTAAGAGTCAGGGACGTGCACAGGAATTTTGAGGGGCAGTTGCTCTGACCTGAAAAAAAGGCATGTGATGTGAAAAAAAAGGGCACGGCATGTGAAAAAAGGGATTTGCGATTTTTTTTTAAATCTAGGCCTACGTGAAATTCTGCATCATTGTACGATTTATTTATTCCCCCTTGGAAGGGCAACGTGAGTCGAGAAGGGCATACGGGCAGTTGCCCGGGCAACCTGAGCAACCCCCCTGTGCAGTCCCTGTTCAGAGTATGTGCTTTCAGTACACAAAACTTAATTTTGTGGCAAAAACATAGAAATAATTTTATTTGCTTGATCAGTGTCGTTGTGGGTTTTAGTTCTTCTGCTGTTGTCGACTGTAAGGACATTTGAAATCACTGAAATCATTCAGCGAAGTGATATGGAGCTGTAATGCGGTCAAAACCTGCCTGGAACTACTTTATCCGTGCGTTTCCCTGAAAATAATTGCACACCTTAGAACGTTCGTCAACCAATCAGATTCAAGCATTCAACAGTCCCGTAGTATAAGTAAATAAAAAAACAGCAATCTGCTTTTTCAATGAATTTATTCATGGTGCTGTGCATTTCTGTGATTATCATATAATTATTTAGAGATGTAAACTGTCAAAAATCCTCACACTCGATAGAAGGGATAAAAATCAAGTCAAAAGCTTGCTGTTACTATTTGAGTCTTTGATGCACTTGATGCACTAAACTTCAGCATGACTTCCCGATAATACGGAATGATGAAATATAGTGTAAACTTCAAAGTTACGGTTGTCAATAAGCCACAACAGTTTTTTCACACCAGAATACTGTTTTGCACAGGTGAAGTCCATGTATTTCCTTGAATTTACGTTGTGTTTCACACACTGGTGGTCGGCCCTGTTATCTCTAATATTCAGTTCTGCTCATGAATATCTTGTTTACTTGATACCAAGTGTCTCCAATAAAAGTCCTGGATATCTTCCAAATGTTGGATGCCATGAACCTCACAATCTTTGGCTCTTCCTCAGAAGCTTGTACACATGATTATATTTGCTGGTGGACTGATAAAAACCTGTGCACTATGAAATGAATTGGCACTGGTGATTTCAAGCAGCTCTGATCAAAGATTTAAACTGATTTGACGATTAATCAGAAGATTTTGTGTCATTTTTCAGCACTCAATCGGCTATAGAACAGGACAACTGACAAAATGCGTTTCTTTGAATTACATATGAAATTAATATTGCAGACTTTTTCATTATGCATTAGGGCCTTGAAAGAGGATGTATTTCATAATTCATTGTTTTAATTTAGGCAACATTAAAGATTTCTTCAGTGAATCAGTTTGTGTCTGAGAACAGCTGTGCTCAATATAATCTTATCTTCACTTTGAAGGAAGTTATATTGAAGAGACATTAAGATTTCACGCAGAAAAGTTTGAACATTTGTCTGGTTTGCAGTTTGTTACATCCCTCTGCAAAGGCTTTGGCTTCAACTTTGTAACAGATGTTTCTTGTTTCATTTTTTTTCTTTTTATTCCTTTGCCGAAATAAAAGTAGAGACAAATGAGTCAGTTGTTGATTTGCTGTGAGCGTATAAATATATAAAATGAATATTGATATCAACATATCGTTTGATGAGAGATGGTTAGCAATTTGAAACATTGAGATCTCTTCTGTAACTCTAGAGTAGACGTATGTGAGATTACTGGGGTCTTTTAATCATACAGGTTTTGCATTTAATCATTTGGAGATTAATATTTCTCCAAAATAACAAAGCAGATACTGAAAAAGTACAGCACTTTCAGTGTTTTCTTATTCAGGTGACGTATCATACAGATAGTGTAAAAAAAAATCCCAAGGTGATCACTAATACATCATTCTGAGGACTATTACATTGATTTAAATCTGCCCCCGGTTCTGAGCTGACAAGCATAGAAATGAGTCTGCTATCTGTGTACTTTTAACAAAATGCAGCCTCTCATCTTGATTGAAAAGCTTGCTTCTTATTTTAATTTGCCCAACCAGCTTTTAGCCTTATTCTTAAATTTTCTGACTGACAGGACACAGAGGGTTTTAGTAAATGGGGTTCCCTATCGGTCAGTCACTACGACGTAGGTCATGACTGACCAATAGGAATCTCGCTAGAGAGGCCAATCTACTTTCAGCTGCGCATCAGCAGCATCAGCTGCGCGACCTCGTTAGCGCGGGTATTTAACAAGCAGCTGAGCGATTGCACAGTTAGCTTTTTGCTTCGGAGCCAAGCACTTCGATGCCTCTACAGTGGAAGAAACTCTACAGGCCTTTCTTTGAACTCTCTCTCTCTCTTCTGGTGCTGGGCGCGACAGCACGGCAGCGTGAGCAGCCTCTCTAAAGAGCAAAACAAAAGCTGTTTTAACGGCTGGTAAGATCTCCCAGCGCACAGTCGGGTGCACATCCCCTGTGATCGCTGAGGCTGCTCCCCTGCGTGCTTCAGTACCAGTGAGAGTAGTTCCTAAAGAGCAAACACAGATAGTTCGCGTCTTTTTCAAGATGACGTTCTATCTGTGTGTTTCTGGATGCGGTCGTTACCTGGGATCGCGGGATGGTCACGATCGCTGCCTTGTGTGTCTGGGCCTCGAACACGCACAGGCAGCGTTCGTGGATGAGTCATGTACCCATTGTGGGAAGATGACCCATCTCAGAGCTGAGGTCGAGACTCTCGTTCCTGCAAAGGGGCCGAGTCCCCGTGCCTGCACCTCGGTCCAACCCCCCTTCGCGGGTTGCTTCCGGCAGTGACATGGGTGACTTGAGGATTACAGGAACCCCCACTCCTCTCATGCTCTGCAACCAGTTCAGCTGCCAACGGAACGCGCCGGACCATCCTCGAGATGCGTACCGGTCGTTTCGTTCGGCGCTCCCCGCGACGACCAGATGTCGATCGCTGCATCGGAGGGTGGGTCAGACCGCTCCGCGGACGACGGCTCGGACCCGCTGCCTCCTTCGGGTGCGCCAGCGGTGCCCGAGTCGGACCCGGAGATGATGGCCATGCTTTCCCGGGCCGCACAAGGGTCGGGCTCGTGTGGAACCCTCCACCGTGTCCCGAGCCCTCGAGGCTGGATGATTGGTATCTCGGGGTGGCGCGCGCTGGTTCTCAGCAACCCACTCCAGTGCCATTTCTTCCCGGAGGTGCATGAGGAGCTCACGGGGACGTGGACGGCACCTTTCACTGCCAAAAACCGTCCCGGTGGCTCCTCCTCCCTCACCACCCTTGATGGCGGGGCAGCTAAGGGATACACGCGTATCCCGCCAGTGGAACGGGCCGTTGCTATGCAACTGTGCCCTAACTCCACTTGGCGTGGAGAACCGTGTCTTCCTTCGCGCGCCTGTAGGTACTCGTCGGACTTAACCGACAAGGCTTACAAGGCCTGCGGGGAAGCTGCCTCTGCCATACACGCTATGGCGTTTGTTGCAGGTTCATCAGGCTAAGGCACTGAAGGACCTGCACGAGGGTGGTCATGACCCACAAGTTCTCCAAGAACTTCGTACCGCGACGGACCTCGCGCTTCGTGCGACGAAGGTTACCGCGCGGTCTGTGGGTCGTGCGATGTCCACTTTGGTGGTCCAGGAACGCCATCTCTGGCTGTGTCTGGCCGACATGAGGGAAACCGACAAGATCAGGTTCCTTAATTCCCCCGTTGTCCCAGACCGGCCTCTTCGGCGACGCGGGTCGAGAACTTTGCCCAGCAGTTCTCGGCTGTACAGAAGCAGACTGAGGCGATCAGTCACATCCTGCCGCGGCGGTCAGCTGCTGCCTCCACTCCACCGCCTGCGGCTCCTCAGTCTGCTCGTCGCCGAGGGCGTCCTCCTGCGTCTGCCCCTGCTCCCGCGCCGCAGCAGCAGCCTCCACCTAAGCGGCGCCGTGGAGCCAGTCGCAGGCAGGGCGCCCCGCCCGTCGAGGCCCCCGCCAAGAGGGGCGCAAAGCCAAGAGTAAGCGGCCCTAGGACGGGCGACCCGGAGATGGAGGGAACTGCTCTTCAGGAGACGATGACCGCATCGCTCCTTCCCCCGGAGGAGGGCCGGGTGGAGAATCTTTTGTTTCCTTTTGTTCCGCCGCTGGCCTTAAAACCAGCGGTACCCACATTTTCAATAAAAGAGCAGTTTCTACCATCTCTGGGTCCGAAGGGGACCCGAGAGAGCTGTGGGGGGTCAGAATCCTCACCACTCTCATCCGCCTCCTCTTTCGCCAGTGAGCAGCAGTGTGCAGTTCGAGAACGCCACCGAGCCGCCTCCTGCACCTCCTGCCCTGTGGAACCAGGCAAGTGCTGCACAGCACGCACAGACCCCGCTACGGGCCGCCTCCCAGAGAGAGCCCCCCGAGCCGCGTCCCTGTGTTCCACCTCGCTGCCCCACTCCGGGTACGCCTGCGGTCCCTTTGGTCCCGCTTGCACGGTCTCTGAGAGCCTGGTTAGCGCTCCCCAGTCCGTCTCGCTGGCTCATTCGGACCATCAGGCTCGGCTATGCGATTCAGTTCGCCCGGCGTCCCCCCAAGTTTCGGGCCATCCACTCCACTACAGTGAGAGCAGCCGATGCCCATGTCTTGCGTGCGGAGATCGCAGTCCTACTGGCGAAGGACGCGATAGAGCCGGTCCCTCCAGCCGATATGAGGTCAGGGCACTACAGTCCCTACTTCATTGTACCCAAGAAAGGTGGTGGGTTACGACCGATCTTGGATCTGCGAGTTTTGAATCGGAGCCTCCACAAGCTACCGTTCAAAATGCTCACGCAGAAACGCATTTTCGAATGCATCCGTCCCCAAGATTGGTTTGCAGCGATCGACCTGAAAGACGCGTACTTTCATGTCTCGATTCTTCCTCGACACAGGCCGTTTCCTGCGCTTTGCGTTCGAGGGTCGAGCATATCAGTACAAAGTCCTACCCTTCGGGCTGTCCCTGTCCCCCCGTGTCTTCACGAAAGTCACGGAGGGGGCCCTTGTTCCCATGAGAGAACAGGGCGTTCGCATCCTCAACTATCTCGACGACTGGCTCATACTAGCACACTCTCGAGATCAGCTATGCGAACACAGGGACCTCGTGCTCAGGCACCTCAGCCAGTTGGGTCTTCAGGTCAACTGGGAAAGAGCAAACTCTCCCCTGTGCAGAGGATCTCTTTTCTCGGTATGGAGTTGGATTCGGTCGCTCAGACAGCGCGCCTCACAGAGCAGCGTTGCTCAGTCGGTGCTGAACTGCTTGAACACGTTCAAAGGCAGGACGGCGGTCCCACTGAAATTTTTTCAGAGGCTCCTGGGGCATATGGCAGCGGCAGCAGCGGTAACCCCGCTCGGCCTGCTCCATATGAGACCGCTTCAGCACTGGCTTCACGGCCGAGTCCCGAGATGGGCGTGGCATCACGGCACTCACCGGGTGGCAATCACACCGGCCTGCCGTCAGACCTTCAGCCGTGGTCAGACCTTTCGTTCCTTCGGGCAGGAGTCCCCTTGGAACAGGTCTCCAGGCATGCTGTGGTATTCACAGATGCCTCTGCCACCGGCTGGGGTGCCACGTACAACGGGCATGCAGTGTCAGGGGTGTGGACGGCTCCCCCAACTGCATTGGCACATCAATTGCCTCGAGTTGCTAGCAGTACATCTCGCTCTGAGCCGCTTGAAAAGGCCGCTACGGGGCAGGGACGTACTGGTCCGCACGGACAAACACTGCGACCGTTGCGTACATCAACCGACAAGGTGGTCTACGCTCCCGTCGCATGTCGCAACTCGCCCGCCATCTCCTCCTCTGGAGTCAGAAGCATCTGATGTCGCTTCGAGCCATGTATGTCCCCGGCGTGCTCAACGTGTGGCCGACGAGCTATCACGAGCTGTGCTTCCAGGAGAGTGGCGACTCCACCCCCAGGTGGTTCAGCTGATCTGGAGAGAGTTCGGAGAGGCTCAGGTAGACCTGTTTGCCTCCTCAGAGACCTCCCATTGCCAGCTGTTTTACTCCCTGACCGAGGGAACACTCGGCACGGACGCACTGGCACACAGCTGGCCCCGGGGCCTCCGCAAATATGCGTTTCCCCCAGTGAGCCTACTTGCACAGACACTGTGCAAAGTCAGGGAGGACGAGGAGCAGGTCCCTTCTGGTGGCTCCCTATTGGCCCACCCGGACTTGGTTCCCGGAACTCATGCTCCTCGCGACAGTCCCTCCTTGGCCCATTCCTCTGAGGAAGGACCTCTGACTCAGAGACGGGGCACCCTATGGCACCCGCGCCCAGACCTCTGGAAACTCCATGTTGGTCCCTCGGGACGCGGAGGTTCTAGGTGACTTACCCCCAGAGGTACTTAACCACCATCACTTTATGCACGGGCGCCGTCCACGAGACGTGTTTACGCCCTGAAGTGGAACCTGTTCGTCGAGTGGTGTTCTTCTCGCCGAGAAGACCCCCGAAGATGTTCGATAGGGTCTGTGCTTTCCTTCTTGCAGCAGGGGTTGGAGCGTAAGACTGTCCCCTTCCACCCTCAAGTACATGCTGCCGCTATTTCTGCTTATCATGACACATAGATGGCAAAACAGTTGGAAAGCACGACCTGGTCGTCAGGTTCTTAGGGGGGCGAGACGATTAAATCCTCCTCGACCCCCCTCCATACCCTCTTGGGGTCTTTCCCTGGTGCTTCGAGCACTTCAGGATGTTCCCTTTGAGCCTCTGCAATCAGTAGACTTAAAGCTTCTTTCCATGAAGACTTTGCTGTGGTTGCATTGGCACTGTCAAGAGGGTAGGAGACCTGCATGCATTTCTCGGTCGACGAATCGTGCCTAGAGTTCGCGGGCCGGGTGACGGCCACGTGGTACTAAGACCCGGCCTGGGCTATGTGCCCAAGGTTCCTACCACTCCCTTCAAAGACCAGGTAGTGAACCTGCAAGCGCTGCCCTTGGAGGAGGCAGACCCAGCCCTGGCTTTGCTCTGTCCCGTTCGCGCTCTGCGTATGTACGTGGACAGAACTCAAAGCTTCAGGACCTCAGATCAGCTCTTTGTCTGTTACGGAGGCCAGCAGAAGGGAAAGGCTGTCTCCAAGCAGAGGTTGGCCCACTGGATAGTGGATGCCATCGCCTTGGCTTACCAAGCTCAGGGCGTGCCCTGCCCGCTTAGGTTGCATGCACACTCTACGAGAGGCGTTGCGTCCTCCTGGGCGCTGGCACGTGGCTCCTCGCTAACAGATATCTGTAGAGCTGCGGGCTGGGCGACACCTAACACGTTCGCTAGATACTATAGCCTACGTGTAGAGCCGGTCTCCTCCCGTGTTCTCACCCTAAACGGGTAGAAGCACTGAGAGGTCTGGCTCTGTCGGCTTGCTGCACCCTACTGTGCACCCTTATTGCTCCAGAGTGAAAAACCTGTCGAGTCCTCCAAAACCCCTCGGCCCGGACTTGGCGGAGCGTCCGGCGCCAGGCCCTTATCCGTTGAATCCTTGAGAACCGGATCTGGGCTGGGTTCCATATGTGTGACCCTACGGGGATCCCATATGTGTATATATTCCACGGATGCTCCTATCGGAAGCCCGTGTCTTTCCCTTGGGCTAAGTCACCCTTATTTCATATGCAGTTCAGCCTTCGGGTTAGTCCATATGTATTTCCACGTAACTCTTTGAAGAAGTGGCTTCCGCAGCGTTCCTTCCTAAACAGGAAAGGCACGCTTTCCCAGTGTTATCCAATATGTCACTGTGTGGGTTATCACGGAACAACAGTGTCAAACTCTCTGTGTAGGCCTCCTCCTATCGTCCTTCCAGGCAAGAAGGTGTAGAGGCTTGCACGGGGGCGCTGGATGGGGTGCAGCAGCTGTGGCGCTTTGGTAGGGATTCCTATTGGTCAGTCATGACCTACGTCGTAGTGACTGACCGATAGGGAACGTCTCGGTTACATATGGTAACCCTCGTTCCCTGAGGGAGGGAACGGAGACGTAGGTCCCGTCGCCACATCTGCTGCCGCCCGCCGGGGCGGCCAGCTTCTCAGGCTTGGCTCCTCAGCAAAAAACTAACTGTGCAATCGCTCAGCTGCTTGTTAAATACCCGCGCTAACGAGGTCGCGCAGCTGATGCAAATCATTGCACGCCAATGTGCATTGGCCTGTTTTAGTTTCACTCGAAGTAGATTGGCCTCTCTAGCGAGATTCCTATTGGTCAGTCATGACCTACGTCTCCGTTCCCTCCCTCAGGGAACGAGGGTTACCATATGTAACCGAGACGTTTCTTCAAAAACCCAAGTCTCCAACACTGGTTCCCCAACAAGGCTGTGTACTTTCCCCGTACTGTTCATTCTATATACGGATAGTTGTAGGTCTTTTAATGAGGATAGTTTTCTTGTTAAAATTTTCGGATGATACTGCTCTGTTGTCACTTCTCTATGGCACAGAGTCAGATCACGGTCGTGCACTTCCTGATTTCGTTAAGTGGTGTGATGATAGCCTTTTAGACCTTAATGTTTCTAAAACCAAGGAACTCATTATCGATTTTAGGAAAAAAGGGACAAATACCTCAGTATGCAGGATTCATGGTGAGGATGTAGAGATCGTAAATCACTATAAATATCTGGGTCGATTTTCGATTCTCAACGGAAAGTTCGAAAGGAACTCGGAATCAGTGGTCAAACGGGCCCAGCAGAGAGTACACTTACTAGGTAGGATAAATTCTTTCGGGGTTTCTAAACCTATACTGTGCACTGTGTATTTGTCATATATTGAGAGCCTTCTTACTTTTTCTTTCATTTGTTGGTTTGGTAACATTTCAGTGAAGGATCGAAAACTGTTTAAATAACATTGTGAAAGTCTGCTCCAAAATTATTGGAATTCAAATGTGCGACCTAAATTCTCTTTGGGAGAAACGTGTTCTTCAAAAGTAAAAAGCCTGATGTATCAACATCATGTTCTGGGGGATGAATTTGTTCTTATGCAGGACGGCGTTACTTGCAGCCCCCTAGAAAGACTAACCGCTATGGAAGATCATTTATTCCCTCAGGAATCAGTCTGTTAAATATTGAGTTGAGGAATTAATTATGGACTGATCTGTTTTTGGCACTATGCACTTTAGGAGCTATGGATTCGGAACCTTTGATGTTTTTTTATTATTTTTTTTATTTAGAAACTGTCCTTGGACCCGGACCTATCATGTTACCCTTGTTTACACTACATTCTACATTCTATGGCTGTGTGATTGGTTGTATGTATGTATAGACGGTGTACTGTAGAAACTGAATTGCCCTTCGGGGATTAATAAAGCTATCTGTATCTGTACTCTGCCAAATGCTCATAAGATTGTGTTGGACATGACAGAGAGCTTAATCATCTCCTGATGCTCTGCATTAAAAACACACTCCAATTAGCTGGTTTTTGTTAAACTTTTTTTTGTTGTAGTTTGTTCTTCCATTTTTCAGAATGACATTTTAATCTGGAATGAGACAAGCAGATGAGATTTTGGCTAGCTGCGTGTTGTCAAGTTTTCATTATTTGTGCTTATTTTTGTGAAATGTCAGCCCAATGTGTTGATTAGCACTCCTGCGACCTTGGCTATCAGAAAAACGCCAGCGGCTCAGTGTGTGAATATTAAACAGGTCAGTCTAAATGGATTTCCAAACACAGTTCCACAGTCTCCCAACCTGAATTATTAATGATGGACGTTTATTGACCTGCATAAATCCATCAAACTCATGATTAGAAATTGCAAATTCTTGACTCGACAAACAATACTTAAATTTGTTTTAACATCAGCCTTGAAAAGAAAACATTATCTTAGAGCAAGGGGTGTCCAAAGTCCGAAGCTTGTCTATTAAAGTGCATTAGGCCTTATATTTGGCAGCCAGCCACACATTATTTACAAATCATGCAGTTTCACAGTGTCAACACAAGGAGACAGCACTAGATTTTAGGCCAGGTTTTGCATTAAGCCGTAGTTTAAATTTAAACTGATGTTTGGTGCAAAAGGTCTGATACAAACCTCAAATGTCTCTGTGATTTAAACTAGTTTAAAATTGGATGACACCAGCGCTGACATTCTCAACAACACTGATATGGAAAAGTTAGAATAATTTTCAATTCACAAATCACCAACATCTACCATGGATTTATAGTAACACTAACTGTAAACATGGTATTGTGGCAGAAATGTGTTATTGAAGAGAGAAGCATAATGAGAGAAAAGAAAAATCACAAATGTGATTCCTTAATAAAAAAAAAAAGACCCAGTAATCTAGTTTCAACAAGGTTTTAAAAGTGTAAAATGTTTGGCCAATACACCAAAGTTTACAATCAAACATCAGAGCTCAATATGAACTCAATCATTTCTCAGCAAATTCTTCAGATATCAAATGATCCGAGCTCTACTCATTGTTTGTAGCTATTGACTCAGCTGCATCTATTTTCTTTTATCCTTCTAAGGAATTAAATATCCGAGACAAAGTCACTACTTAAAAGAAACATTACTGAGAACCCAGTTATGTCTGCTAAAAGATGAAAGTTTTGAGCAATGAAATATTCATCTGCGATTAGATAAGTATCAAAGATCAAAGACATGTCATGTATAAAACAAAGTATGTGCATTTATGACGTATTAACTAAAAGACCAACTTATAAAACCTGTATAATTCTAACCTCAAAAACTATATATATATATATATATATATATATATATATATATATATATATATATATATATATATATATATATATATATATATATGGAGAAAAAAAAACATTTGAGTGAATCGTCCTGTTTCTCACACATTTCTCAGCTTCTACCATCCTGCATTTGAGATCAAATCAATGCTGGAATATTGTCATGGATTATTGCACTGGATTGTAGAGTTTTGTGAGCATTCCTTGTATTAATAAAAAGTGCAAATAATTAAGTGGCCATGTAACAGTGTATTTCCACAATGTTGTTATCACATGTCTTTAAATGATGCTGACTCTATGGCAGGTCCGGATGTGCTGTTGGCTCCAAGCAGTAATCTGTGATTTATTATTCACTTTGTGCTGACAGCTCTTCTTCTTCCCTCTTTCTTTCTAGGTTGTGTCAGAAGAGCAGACGAGGATGAAACTGAAGGCCAGTAAAAGAGTTTCCCCTCGGGGGAGCCATAGACAGATCTGGAGCCCCTGGAGCCACTGACCCCGTGTCTGAATGATCTATGGATAAAGACCACCAGCCCTCAAGAGTCAATCTTCTCCTGCTGAGCAGTTCTACATTGGCAGACACAAACAAATGTTGCTCTGTAATTGCTGAATATCTACAGTCTGAACAATCAGTTCCTGGGCTCCATTTTCTCAAAGTTACCTTCCGGTTACTAAAAAAAAAACGACGTACCACAACTGTACTTAGCCTGAAGAACTCTGACTCGGTAATTGCTGAGTATCTACAGTCTGAACATTCGGTTCTTGGGCTCCATTTTCTCAAAGTTCCCTTCATGTCACAAGAAATACGGCTAACTCACAATCCAGCAAATGCAGGCAAAGTTTCCGGGAAAGCCCATGTATCCTCAGATCACCTTCCAATCGTATGACCGTGAAAGAGGAAAGTTATGGCATCTCATTGAGAATGCTGAGGTCGGGCAGGCATGCGGTCTAACAGGATCAATACAACCCTGCTGATTAATGGGCAGATTTCTCTTCCATTTAGTGTGTCTGAGAAGAATCATCTGCCAAGACCAAGATTGTGAAACCAGGTCTCTTCGGTATTTAAGAGTCGCATTTCCATTGCAAAGTAATCCTGCTCTGGACCTTTTTTTGGAGCTTTGTATCATTTAACACTGCTTCTTCAGATTTACAATCAATACGACCCTGCAAAGCAGTGTGAATCAAACTGTCAGTCTGGAGCAATTGGCTTTTTGTAGAATAAGTTATTTTCTCTTTGTTCCTGGGTCAAGTTTAAGAAATATTGGAAATGCAAATGCTTTCAAAGTTCACCAAACTGGGATGAAAAGGCAGCTGCTCAAAACAGCACAGCAAAAAAGCTTGAAACAAGGTCTCTTCAGGTCTCTTTTTTTTTTGAGTTGCACTTCAATTGCAAAGTAATCCTCCATTGGACTTTTTTTGTAACTTTGCATAATTTAACACTGCTTCATCAGATCTACAATCAATACGACCCTTTCAAAACAGTGAGCCAAGCTGTCAGTTGGAAGAAATTGGCTTTTTAGTAGAATAATCTCTTTTCACTTTGTTCCTGGGTCAAGTTTACGAAAGATTGTAATCGCAAATGCCTTCAAAGTTCATCGAACTGGGATGAAAAAGCAGCCGCTTGAAACAAGCCCAGCAAAGCTTGACTTGCAACATCGTGAATCCTTCGAACCCAAGTGCAACTAAGCGGACGACATTGCTGTGAGTGAGTGCATGTGGTGGTGGCCCTCAGCATGGTGTTGCCACCACCGGACAAGCGGCATGTGTGTCTTACCACTTTTGTCATCATGACCAGCATGGCCTTCATGGACGCCTATCTAGTGGAGCAGAACCAGGGCCCACGAAAGATCGGTGTCTGCATCATTGTCTTGGTCGGGGACGTCTGCTTTCTTATCGTCCTCCGCTATGTGGCGGTTTGGGTTGGAGCAGAAGTGCGGACGGCTCGACGAGGATACGCCATGATCCTGTGGTTCCTCTATATCTTTGTGTTGGAGATCAAGCTTTACTTTATCTTCCAGAACTGTAAGGCTGATCGTAAGAGTCTGGAGACTGTCGCCCGGAAGGCTTTAACTTTATTGCTGTCTATTTGTGTACCAGGCCTATACCTGGTTCTGGTGGCTCTGGACAGCATGGAATACTTCCGTACATTTAGGAGGAAGGAGGACATGAGGGGTCGGCTCTTTTGGGTGGCTTTGGACTTGCTGGACCTGCTGGATATGCAGGCAAACCTTTGGGAGCCACAGCGGACGGGTTTGCCTATTTGGGCTGAAGGTTTGATGTTCTTCTACTGCTACATTTTGCTTCTGATTCTTCCCTGCGTGTCTTTGAGCGAGATCAGCGTGCAGGGCGACCACGTGTCTCCCCAGAAGATGATGCTCTATCCTCTTCTCAGTCTGGTCACTATCAACATCGTCACCATCCTCATACGCGGCGTCAACATGGTGCTCTTCCAGGACAGCCGGGTTTCCACCATCTTCGTCGGGAAGAACGTGGTGGCCATCGCGACCAAGGTGTGCACCTTTCTCGAATACCGAAAACAGTCGCAAGAATTCCCGAATCGAGAGAACACAACCGGAATTCCCATGGAAGTCCAGCAGAACTCGGTGGGACATGGACAAGCTCTTCCGAATGCTACGATCCTCCCAAATGAACCCACTCCAGCACGGGATATTATGGATACATGACCAAGGAACCAAAATTAATTATTTTGTTTAATGCAATTGTACTTGGAGCCAACAAGGAGCATCCAATCCAACAGATATGAACCGATTAACTGTTTTGAAGTACTTGGGTACAACATTTCAGCATTATAAGGTGCTCCGTCCGGTTCTTGACTGAGGTAAATCAGCCAATTTTGAGCGGTGTTGTTCAAAAAAAAACATTCAGTGTTTTATCATTTATTCTCCATCTTCTTCACAGTTAGCAATGAAGAACTGCTGTTTTCTTTCTGTACAGTAGTGGAGTGACTGTGGTGCAGAATACTTTTCCAATTTTTAGACCAAACTCTTGTTCCCACGTCCACTTTTTTTGTGTCTGACTGAATTCCCCTTTCTTGCAAGTACAGAATGGTGAAACTAGAGTGTAATGAGTGTATTATTAAAGGAACTAGACAGATGAGGTTGATGATTATGACCAAATGTTGAGGAGTAGTCCTACATGCCTGCAGTATGTGTTTGCGCTTGTGTTTTATAATGTGTTGATGACATTACAGAAATTAGGATGAATAAGAAAGTAAGAAATTTGTATCCGATGATTATATGGAATTTCTTAGGAAATAAGCGAATGCACTTCCAATTGATTGGTATATGGATTATTATTGTTGTTATCATTATTATATTATATATATATAAATACCATTTGTGTACTTTTTTTTTTTTACATTTTTGTTTGAGGACTTAGCCGTTTAATAAAAAAATAAAAATAATAAATGGTTTTGCTATTGCTTGAAGGGTTTTTATGCTAACAAAATGCAAAAAGTGATTTCTTACTCAGTAGTTTTGTCATGTTTCCAGTAATCTAAATATTCTTAAATCATAGATACATGAAGACGCAAAATGACTTCTTTTTCAGAAAACAAAACTTAATGTTAAATAATTTTTTTGTTGTTTCTTAAAAGTAGAAAAAAATATCAGCCAATGTGGTGAGAAAAATCATCTAGTTTTCCCTTCAAATTATGTGGATTTTTCTGACCCAACTGACATTTTTTTTTCTAGTTTTAAGCAACAACAAAAAAATAATTTAACATTAAGTTTTGTTTTCTAGAAAAGGAGTCATTTTGCGTCTTCATGTATCTATGATTTAAGAATGTTTAGATATTTGTACTGGAAACATGACAAAAATACTGAGTAAGAAAATCATTTTTTGCAGTGCTCTTTTTATCCATGCGTACAGACGATCAAAGCATTTCTATTTCAGCCCTTGTTCACATCAGTTCCTCTAATGTTTGAGTAAACACACTGTGTCTTCGGAAGTGGATGGGAGGGTAAATGGCATCTGGGAAAATGAAATAAATTACGCATGGCCCCATCAGCGGGGACTCACCTTACTAGAGCCACACAGCGTGAAACTGATTCCTAAAACACTAAGCCCTTTTCCTCTGAATGCAGTGCGAATGCAAAAAACATTTACTATCCACGTCTGATTTATTCAGCATATGTAGCAACCTGATGTATTCCATTTCAACAACATTAATTTATTGCCACCTGCATATGGTGGGCAGTCTCGTGTGCCATTGACTCACTCCACTGCGTATTGTGCTTTTTGAGAATTTCTCTACTTTAGCATCCACCCACCATCTGACAGCTTGAATATCCCTTTACCATACAATGTCTCATGGTGACATACCATTTACTTCACATTAACAGTATTTAGAATAAAATAAAAAATTGAATTGCATTATTTAATATTTTTATGGATCATGCCATAAAGGTATATTCATGCACCAACAGAAGAAACATGCCCTTAAAATTGCACTGTTCATTAATAGTCAATGAGCACTTACACGTACAAGTAAAAATTAAACAGTTTCAAGGGGGTCAGGATGTGCAACACAGACCACTTAAATATTATAAATAGTATCAAATATATCCGTGCTACACATATTGTACATGCTTTCTTGCTCCATCTGTTAAGTTATATGCCGTTGTTCAGTATAGTTTAACTAAAAAATGTGAAAATATTAATGTTTCCTTATGGCACTGTACCGCAGTGGAATTGCAATCATGCATTTCCTAATTGCAATTTTTTTATAGATGTGTTCATCAGTTATTGCAGTTGATAAGACAGTGTTTCTATTAATATGACTGTATCAGTTATAGTATGATACAAGAATGAGTGTTCCAACACTGAAAATAATTTGGTGTAGAATTTACTTTGAAACTATTTTTACTCATAAATTGCAAGTAAATTTCATATATATTGCATATATTATAATTCCTGAAATTAGCAGGATTTAAATTAAGGAGAAAGTTAGCAAAGCTAGATTATTACCAACTCACATTGGGGTACAGAGTTCCAATATGAAAAAAAAATCTAATAGGAAAAATGAAACCCAAGGTCGAAACACAATAAGTTCAATTAACATCTGACAACATGATGAATATGCTGTAGTATTATATTTCCAAAGCCTCGTTTGACTCCCAAACATGAAAATACTGTGCATCTGTGAGACATGTATGCAGTGCCTAGTACATATATTACTGTGCAAAAATATTTTTTATGTTATTTCCTTTAATAAATATTAAAGATTCAGCCTTAACCTTCAGCCCTGCAGCATTACACTCTGATCTCTAATTCAGTAGTGTGGGTGTTTACCAATATTTAAGCACATACTGTAAATGCAAAAAGTGATATACTTAGAATTATATAAATCCGAGAATGCAAATATTAAGGATCTGCTATAATAAAAGTAGAATGAAGTGAAACTGATTTTTGAGCACAATGCTGAGAGAAGCACTTGTTATCATTCACATTGCATGAAGAGCGAAGAGATGAAGGAACATCATCTTTCATTCGAAATGCATCAATAAACCACGTTCAGATGTCAGCACCCCCGCAGGCTCAACTAGATTTGCTTTACAGCATTAAAAATTTAGTTTCACTCTAAAAACATTCAAAGGGTCCCCAAGCTTTCAAATGTGTGTTTAGTGCTCATTAAAGTGACAAAGAGAGAAAAATGGCAACACTTGATTGAGGCCTTTATATATAATGCATAATAAAAAAAATATTTTCAATGCATCATACATTATGCATCATACATAAAGTACATTTATGTGCCAAAGTTATATTCAAACTTACAGCCTATTCGTGGTAGCACTTTAAAAGAGTCTAATGGGTTAAAACGCATGATGTAAGTAAATAAGTTGCCAATCGTGTGTTTTAATAGATTAAACTTTTTATTAAATATGAAAAAATATATTTTATTGGTTAACACTGGCATTTAAAATGTGTGATTGCCAAGTCATAGTTAATTAACTCATGAATATATGCATAAATATTGCCCCTTGTGGGATTAATAAACTTGTAACTAAACTAAGTAAAAAAAAGTAATTTCTATATACAGTATATATTTTCTTATAATGAAAGTTATAATTGATTGCAAACTATTTAATACTATTTTAACTATAAGTAAGAATATATAAATCGTTCTTATATTGTCAATGTGTGGACAGCTTGTAACGAAACTATTAAAACGAGATCTTCCCCGACTGTCGATGAGAGCCTCTTATGTCAAGGACTCGGGACGTTTTTGCCGGGAAAATCAAAAGGATGTAAATGTTTACGCGAAAGGTTTCCTCCCTTCAGTGACAGAGAACCATTTATTTCTTAATGTGAAGAACATTTTAATAATCTGAAGAAGCCTTTTCACATTAAAGAACCATTTGTGCATTAAAAAGTTTCCATCAAGTTGCTTCATGGAACCATCGATTCCGATAAAGAACCTTTTTTTTTAAGAGTGTGATTCAAACTACAGTCTCACACAGCCAGATCTACATCCGTCTTTAGTCTTAAATATACTTTATAATCAAACTGTATAAGAACAAGTGTCATTTTAATTACCTCTTCAGTCGACATGGTGTTGGAAGAAACATCCCCTTCACTCACTATACGACCAGATGCTGTTTTCTCACAGCTGCCTGTCATCATTGTTGTGTGTTTATCTTGTTACTGAGAGGAAAGTGCACAACACATCTTTACATACCTAAACGTTGCTCTCAGCAGTGTTTGGGTATTAACAGTTTCACTGCAAATGTATTTACAAAATTCTACTTCTGAGCAGAACAAACGTTCAGTCTCTCGTGTTCATAACATGTGCACGAGCACGAGCGCGAGCAATAATCTGCCGGCCAGTTCACTTAACGGTGTGGTGAAGTGATGAGTCCCAGTTTAGGACCCCAGTAGTATGCCTGATCTAAAGCTGTTCTCACGATTCTTAATGTAATCAATCGAACTTTAATTCATGTAAATAATCTTTTATTTTTATCCTGATTATTTATATAGGCTAGTTAAAGTGAAAGAAATAGCATTATTTTAGGTATATTTTGTGATATTATTAAGCAATAAGGAATCATATTTTTTTTTAATTACAAGCATGTCATGTTATAATTAATGCTTAAACAGAATTATGCTTGTATCATATTTGTTTTCTAAGTTTTTTATCGAAAAATATCGTAGATGGTGGAACAAAAACGTTATCTCTAATCATTTCGGATAGCTGTATGCTATGCTAACTAAAAACTCTAAGAACGAGAAATGTGTAATTTCACAATCTATAGCTTCGTTTATATTCTAGTATATGAAACATATAAGTTAAAAGACATTAATGGTCGTTACAACATGTTTCGAACAACTTTAGGCCTATAATAAAGTGGTATCTGATTTGTAACCAGGCACTGAAGCGATTACCCATAAACCAGGATTTTAATCAATCGGATTGCTTGGGTCCTAAACTGTGACTCGTCACTTCGAGCTCATCTCTTCACCACACCGGCCGCCAGTGTCGCTAATGGACCCTTTTCACATTTCGGGGTCTCTCAGAAGCGGGAGTGTCATATTAGTTGGGTAAACTTTGTGAATGAGAGACTACAATAAATATATTTTTTATGTTCACCATTTGCTCAAATAGCAACAAAAAACTCAACAATTGCATCTTCACAACTTTCAAAAAGAGGAAAAAGATAGAGAGAGACAAAGGCAGAAATATGTCAACTTTACTGCCACTTTCACAGTCGCTGTATTACAAACACTCACAGCAACATTAACCAGTTTTTTTTGTCACTTGTATAGTGTTGTAAATGTAAACTTTGCAGGATTTAAACGCTAATCGTTAAACGCATCATCACAGTCTGAGAAAATGGTCCATATTACAAGGGTTTGTGAATTATGCATATACAGCCCCTTTAAAATCATAATCCAGTAATAATGAATGACTGTGAAAGTCACAGAAATGCATTTGTTAAAAGGTGTGGGAACCTTAAGCGTTCAGGCTTTCAGGTAACTGGCAATATTTCTCAGTTTCCTGTATGTTATGGATTTTAATGCAATGATGCAGCACATTATCAAAAAAGCAATTTGCATTAATAACACTGAGGCAGATTTATAATGTCAGAAAATGAAGGTGCAGCTGCTGCAATCACATGCTCGCCCGTAAATGTGTGACTTGGGTGTCCTCCAACACTAATGCTCATGAACTCCATCATAGGAAACATCTACAAGCTTCCATTAGAGCGCTCAGGAAAGCTCAGGATCCGCCATCGTGATTTGTGAACTTCAGCAGTCATAGGTTAAGCAATTGTGTGATCATTTTTGAGATGGGGAATCCTGCCATTTTCAGTACTTCAAGGCAACTTATGGAACTAATCCAGAATTGCAAATGGTTCATTTGGGAAGTGTACCATGACAGGTACGTTTAAACTCTAATTAAATAGAAATGTGTCTTGTGTGCTGATGGCAGGCTTTGTTTGGAAAGCACATTTGCTCTTAGAAGGACAAAGTTTAATTAGATTGTGCTAATGAAGACAAAGTATATACTGTACATGCATACTATTCTGAAATTTCTTGTTAAAAATGCTTTGTTTCAGTACTGCATTGCACACTTTACATGGCGACCCAACACAATCATATAGGCTAAAGATATAAAATATTATACAAACATACACACATATAAATATAGATATATATATAACTCGCGGTTTTATGGTCATGCTTCGGCATGGTAGGTAAGTGCTCAGGGAAAAAAGGATTGTCAAAT
Organism: Meda fulgida; assembly: GCA_030578275.1. Lineage (NCBI taxonomy): Eukaryota > Metazoa > Chordata > Actinopteri > Cypriniformes > Leuciscidae > Meda > Meda fulgida. The sequence continues at coordinate 3,586,481 of CM060635.1, forward strand.
AAAAAAAAGAAATAAGAACAAATAATCAAACTATAGCAGCACAAATAAATGCAATAAAGCAAAGATACAAATGAAATACCTAAAGCTTTTTGGGTATCTAACAGTTTTCAGGTACAGAAATGGAATAAAGTATAATCAAATGTTAAACAACATTCCATTGCATAAATTAAATAAAGATGAATCATTATTAAAGTTACAAAAGCTATTTGGTCAAGAGCAGTGTGTGGTTTCCTTGTCTTGTGTTGTTTGATTAACATTAAAAACTGCTGTCACTTTAAGACATGTAATCCACAGATTTAATATACAATCATTCTGATACGCATGCTCTTTCTCGACTGTTTACACTCACTTAAGACATAACCTGTACTCGCCAAACGGCCATGTTGGCATAAGTTGTGTGAAAACTGGTCCGTTCAAGCGCAAGACTTCAAAGAGAACTCAATAAAGTTCTCTTAAACGTTTTCTTGCTCTTGAATGTTTAAATTGGCAAGACTTAAATGAGTTTAGTTTGAACACAGCAGCGTGTGCTGTTCGGTCTCACCCATCAACACAGGTGATGACAGCGTACATGACTGTTCATAATAGAGCATAAGACACTCGCATTGAACAAAGTTTAGGGGAAGTAATGCGTATCCCTCGACAGGAACATACGCTAGCCGAACTCGGTTGAAAATGACAACGCATAAAACAGACCATATTATAGATGCGTATGTGTTGTCAGACTGAATGAATGACAAAGCCTAGACTAATGGATTGAATTCAACGATTCAGCAAAGTCTTAACTAATGGATGGAAATTGAAATATGGTTACTTAATAACCAAACAAACATGAAAGGCACATGCAAGTCCTGCTTGTTAGACGGTTCTGTTCTCATTAGGGAGAAAGAGACCAAGAGATCAGCTTTTCAGCACCAAACCCCTGGTGTGAGTCTCATTACTCAGAATCAAGTGTGAAGAGTTTGTCTTGAGCTCAGACTGAAGACCTCTGCCTGACCACTATTATCTTCAAACACTCATTACGCTGTCAAACTATTTCCCGTCTATCTTATGGTTGTTGTTTGGAAGCACGGTCTGAGATACCTCTCATTCATACTTCTGCATATTCAAACTTGCAATTCCATTTATTGGTCACATGGTTTTGATTATCATTAAAACTTTTTGTGATGGTTTGCAGTCTAAGTTTGAAATTTTATAAGAATGAATTAAAGAATGAAAACAAACAAGTGTGCTTGATTGTGATATTTGTAAATAAATAAATACAATCAAGTCTGCTTGAATGTGATCTTCACGCAAGTAAAAACGTTATAAATAAAGTCCCTTTAGGTAAAAAAAAAAAAGCAGTGTATATGCAGTTATGAAAAGAACAGTAATTCAGCAAAAGGCAGGTCTATGCTGCAGAAGCCCTGACAGAGTTAACCTCAGACTGTTATATCCGCTTGACTGGGAGAGCAGAATCGCAGCTTGAATTACCAGTCAAACTGGTGTAATTACGGAGCAAATGCTCCAGCACTGACAGGTGGTGAATTGCCCCCTTAATAAGAGGTTTTACCTGCAAAATGAGAGAGTTTAGCTGTTGCAGATGGTTTATATCTCTCACACACAAATATTCTATTAAATCAGACATCATTCAGTTTTAAAGGCTCAGATGATGATGTGGCTCACAGGAGATTTAAAAAAAAAGGCTTTTTTAAACTTAAAAGCACATTTATAAACCTAGATCCCATTGTATTTATTATTTGTCACATTGCTTATATAACTAATGCACATACTGTGACTCAAAAACACTTAAAGTCACACTTTAAAATGTCTGAATGTTAAATTATCTTTAACGTTAAGTGTTTACAGGGCTATACTGCTGCAGGATGTCTTCTCTGTGTTTTCATTATTTTTATGTATCTAATGTAAAAGCATTGAGACATGTGCAAATATAATCTGTGGCCATACTGAACATCCCATGATTTGTAATGTGAAATCTCTGTATATCAAACAGTGGTGTTAGTCTGCCATCTGCTGGCTATTGAATCCAATTATTTAAGGCATTTAAAGTTATGGAGGGTGCATTTGTTTTCCATGTCCTAATAGCCTATTACATTGGGTATCATGGCAACTTAATATATAATCCATTAACATAATAGTTCACTCAAAGACCGGTGATGAATAGGTACATGTAAAGAGAGAATTTATATTTACTGATGCTTTGCACTGTGTATAAGGATATGAAATGGCCGGTCAGTAAGTCAGTCATACATCAAGGACATTTTTATTTTTTTATTTTTATTTTTTTGCAAAGAAACTGCGCTGCATTCGAAATACAAAGAACATATTATGAAAGGGGTGAAATTATAAATAGGTAGGCCTAAACACCGAAAACCTCAATCTGTAAGAAAGATAATCGTGGTTCTTATGAAATTTGTTATTCTATTGTTTATGCTTTTACTATCTGTCTAGGGACTGCAGATGAAAAATAGCCTTTAGGCTAATTCTGGCATATTGACAGTAATGTTTATGAATATGCACTGTCCCTGTAATAAATAAACTAATATATGTATATATATATATATATATATATATATATATATATATATATATATATATATATATATATATATTAAAAAAATGAGTTTAAGAAATTTTACAGTGCGGGAATTTAAAGCAAGAAAGACATTAAATCTAGGCAAAGTGGTTGAGAAATTTGTTCTTGTGAATCATGAAAATTTTGCAGTGCGATTTGTCAGCCCGATTCGAATCGGTAACGTCTTTTTGAACGATTCATTAAAAGAGCCGAATCATAAGAGTCTAAATCAGTGGTCGCGAGCTCAATTCCTGGGGTACTTCTCAATATCCGTCCTCGTCTCCTCGCTCCTCCGTCTGTATCCTATGACTCGGAAACCGATCGAGCTCAGCCATCTTGAACATAGACAGGAAAAGAAAGATCTTGAAGGACATCTCAATTCTCGAATTGCTCCGCGAGGAGTCGAGGAGTGATGAGGCTTCCTGAGGAGTCACGAGCGAGGACACTCGGGTGTATCCTTTGCGGAAGAGCTTTATTGACTAAACGTGACGCACGTCTCCTCCCCTTCACATCCATCACAATAATTTTAATTTATACTTTACCTTTGCTGTTTATATAAACCACACATCTTGCATATTTCAACAGGGTAGGCTATCTTGCTTTATTTATTTATTAAGAATTTCTTAAATAATCAAACTTTAACAGAATAATTAGCGCTGCTGATGACGCTATGAAGTGACGCTCGAGTGATCAAGTATTCAATGTATAAAAAAGCTTTCATCCGATTCCTCCGTCCTCGTTTTCTTCCCTTGTATCCTACAGGGGTGGAGCTGAGACGCGAGGAAAGGAAGTAAGGAAAGGAAACGAGGATGGACAAATAAGAATTGAGAAGCACCCCTGGAGGGCCACCGCTCTGCAAAGTTCCTCTTTAGCTCCTTTCACACAGAGATTCCGGAAAATACACGGATATTGTGACCCGGGATTTGTCCCGGGATTGTTTGATTTTGGTCCATTCACACTGCCAGTGATTTTCCGTTCACACACATCCCGTATAAAGATCCCGTAAAGACACATGGCGTCAGGATGAGGCGTGTAACGTACGCATCGAAAACATGTACACGCGCGTACCGTTCCACAAAGCTGGCGAACGATCTCAGCTTCAGCGCGGATAGTGAGGAGCTCCTGGTCTCTGCTTCGTTTCAGTTTACAGACATTTTCTTTCTTTGTTGATGACGAACACAAACTTTCTTCTAAGACGCACGTGCCGCATCACTATGACACACCCCTTACACATTGGTGCTGGCTTTTGTTCACACAGGGCGCGTTCCGGGACTGATTCCGGCAATGTTACTAGGTCCTCAATCCGGCATCAATGCCGGTATCAATCCCGGGTCGTGTTTGCGTTCAAACAGAAGGCGTTCTGGCAATTTGCCGGTATCATCACGGTGTGTGAAAGGGTCTCAACACTAATCAAACACACCTGAAGCAGATTATCAGTCTTCAGGATAAATAGAAAGTTTGATTAAGGCTGGAACTCAGTGGACCTCAAGGGAAAATAAGATCTTGTGTATTTTAAAGAAAATCGCTTATACTTCTGTGCTGAGAAATAAAGTGGATTAACCCCATCTGTAAGTCCACACAAGTGACAACCCTTCTTTTTAACCCCTTCCTGCCAGCTAATCTACAAACAGTTCCTGATAAGACATTCATAAACTCATTTCCCTCAGCAACACATGTGTGCTGTGCTGAGTCTTAACCCCTCCTCCTGATTGGTTCCTGCTGTACCAGTAGCCAATGAGCTCACTGCTTAGCCTTCGAATACTTGATTAGCATTTGCAATAGCATTACATCACGCTTTTAGAAACCCTCCACCTTGCCCAGCTCCACCTGTATAAATCTGCTATGGGTAATTTGTGTTATATTGTACAGTAGCAGTATGTCTTGCTCACAGCAATGTATCTTGTGTGTATTGACAGTAGCAAGTCCCGTATTTGCTTTGCAGCAGCAGCAATAACCAACAGCAGATCTATAATACCACGACCAAACACATCAACATTGTCATATCCATTACCATGCCAAACACTTGTCATGACAGAAATAATATTCACACAGATACACACTCACCGGCCACTTTATTAGGAACACTTGCTAGTTTCGGGTTGGACCTGCTTTTGTCGTCAAAATTGCCTTAAGTCTTTGTGTCAAAGATTCAACAAGGTGCTGGAGACATCCAATCTCCCGTTCCTCCACATCCCAAATCTGCTCTATAGACTGAGATCTGGAGACTGTGGAGCCGTTTGAGTTTAGAGACTCACTGTCATGATCAAGAAACCAGTTTGAGATGATTTGAGCTTTGTGACATGGATGCTGAGTTGGTTCTAAGAGTCCCGAAGTGTGTGAAGAAACACCCATTACAACATCAGCACCAGAACCGCTGATACAAGACAGGATCATCCATGCTTTCATGTTGTTTTCACCAAACTCTGACCCGAACATCTGAATGTCACACAGAAATCCAGACTCATCAGACCAACGTTTCTCCAATCTTCTATAGTCCAGTTTTAGTGAGTCTGTGTGAATGATAGCCTCAGTTTTCTGTTGTGAGCTGACAGGAGTGACACCGGTGTGTTTCTTCCATTCTCTGTAAACCCTAGAGATCATTGTGTGTGAAAATCCCAGAAGATCAGCAGTTTCTGAAACACTCAGACCAGCAACAAACATGCTTTCAACGTCACTTAAATCACTTTCTTCCTCATTCTGATGCTCAGTTTGAACTTCAGCAGAACGTCGTGATCATGTCTACATGCCTAAATGCTTTGAGCTGCTGCCGTGTGATTGGCTGATGGGATATAACAAGCAGTTAAACAGGTGTAATAACGGGCCGGTGAGTGTAGACCTACTTACGTCTTTTTAATCACACAATCTGAGGGGTTCCACTAACTCTTAAGGTGATGATACACAGGGCAACTTTTTGAGCAATGTTGTTGAGCAATCTGGTCGAGCGATTGTTGTTTGGGCACTTTCCCATTGAAAATGGGCAATACATTTCTATCTGGATAATTTAGATTGGTCGTGGGTCCTGTGTCTCATGTGGTTGCCCTTTGACGGCAACATTGCTCAAAAAGTTGCCCTGTGTATCGTCACCTTTACATTGACTAACCCATCAGTGTAAGTGCATCTCAAACAGCACCAGAAATTGTTCTAATTTGCAATGAAATACTATCTTAATATTACATTCTGAACAATCACTCCATTCGACTTGTGTTGCTTAATTGTTCACGTCGCGTTGCATTCAAAACACAGCAAAGGCCACAAAAACTATGAAACAGGTATAAATGGCATTGTTTAATTTGTGACATATTTTAAACATTCCTTTCTCAAATATTCATATGACAAATGTACAGGAATAATTATTTTCACATTTATATATATTTTTTTTTCTCATGTTATTGCTTTACAGTAAAATGCATTGGTTGGATACTGTATGTCCATTAAAGCATGACAATACATTCATATATACGTTTTACAGATGTATTCAGTGATGGTTCATAGTAACTAACTTGACATGAAATATATATATATATATATTGATCATTATACATTTATTATTATTGGCATGAATCCCACATCACGTTGAGTTCACAGTGAATGGGGTCGCAGTTCATACACGTATTGAATGAGTGTGCGCTTATTTTGTAAGTTCCCATACAATCCACAATATGTAGAGGTACAACAATTATGCCATCTGAATTCTACTTGTTAAAAAAATGACTTCATAAACAGATATGTGATACATAATTCATTCATTGTGTGTGTGTGTGTGTGTGTGTGTGTGTGTGTGTGTGTGTGTGTGTGTGTGTGTGTGTGTGTGTGTGTGTGTGTGTGTGTGTGTGTGTGTGTGTGTGTGTGTGTGTGTGTGTGTGTGTGTGTGTGTGTGTGTGTGTGTGTGTGTGTGTGTGTGTGTGTGTTAATAAACAACAAAAACCCAAATCAAGTCTCAAATGAAGACCCCAACAGTTCACCTGATGATAAACCGATCATGGTCAAAGCATCTCAAACATATGTACAAATAATTTTTATCTAGCTGCAACAGCTGTAAAATTCTGCATTATCAATATGTGCATTTTCAGGGCAAATCCAGAAAATGTCCAGGTCAAAATTCACCCACAAATAAAGATATTATTTTTTTGCATAAAGAACACAAAGTCTATACTTAGGACCAATAGATTTTGCTTGAAAAAAAAAATATTTTCATGACAATTACAACACATTTCCCACAAATTATCATTGTGTAAAGCAAACAAATAAATAATCATAAGTAAATAAATGATGAAACCTGATTATTATTGTAATGCAACAAAATAAATATATTTTTTATTCTACTGTAATGCAAAATAAATTATGACATATTATGTACATTGTATACATCATGGTAGTTTTGTCATACTGCCTTAAACTGGAATAAAATATTGTACACTGTAAAAAGAAGTTGCTGCCTTACATTTTTTAAGTCCAATCAACTTAGATGTTTAAGTCATTTCAACTTAAATGACATAAAACTGACTTGAAAATAGAATAGAATCTTGTATAACTTGAAAATTGTTTCAACAATTGTAAGTTAAACAATGTAAAAACATGTTGTCATAACTTATTGATCATATAATTTTTTTTTACAGTGTATTACGGTATTTATTCAAAAGACAATTACAAAAACATCCAAGCATTGAGAGGAAAATGTGCTTAATTTTCATGAAATCAGTCACAATGAAAATAATAATAATAGTACAAAAACAGAATTCACGTGCAAAATATAATGTTGTGTTTTGATCTAGGGTGAAATATGGACGTTTTTGTTCGATTTAACCCCTTTTATTACAAAATGGCACTAGAGAATATTCATCTATGCTTGGTTTTGTTCTTTAACTGTTCCTTTGTCAGACAGAAACGCATTTACATGAAGTGTCTGTACGAAAAGTCAAGAGGAACTAATAGTCTCTGGGTGACGTTGCGAGGAAAGCGAGTTTGATGTGAAGCTGAAACCAAAAAACATCTCAAAAACACCTTCATGTTCGAGATCCTTCTCCAAGTCGTCTTCAGTGTGTGAATCTTAAAGTCAATGCCACTTCCTCCCTGCATAGTGTCCACAACCAGTCCAAATCCTATTGCTATTGCACTCCCACCATTCATAAAGATCACGTTTTTATATTGTTCCCCTCTGACATCCGGAATGATCTGCACAGAAACAGCAGTGCTCATATTTGCATAAACCCACAAAAGCATCTGCGGATTCCCACATGACGGGAAACGTCTCCACAGAGCTTCGGTTCTGTAGCTGCCAGGTCGAACTGGGCAAGGGATGTGGTTGCCATGGAGACGACTGTCCGGAGATCACCTCGCTGGAACGTCCCACAATGCATTGCAGGCGTGCATGTCCATCCTCAGTATTTTTTTGTCTTGTTTTCTAGTATAAGTATCTAAATATTCTTAAATGAAGATACATTCACTTGAGAAGCAAAATGACTGAAGATATTAGGTCTTCTTTTCTGAAAAAAGTGTCAAAATGAAGTCAGTTTATGCTTCAAACAATAAAAAAATGATGTAGGAAAATTCTTGGCAAATATTTTGAAGCATAAACCTGACTGAATTAAGTTTAATTTACACTTAAAAAAAAAAAAGAAGAAGAAAAGTATTTAGAAATGCAAGGGAAATGGAGAAGTATTGCACACCATCATCCAAAATATGTACAGTATATATTTTTTAAAGCAAATTGTTTTAAGCAAAAACACTGCATTTTGACACATTTACAGAAAACAAGACTTCATATTTTCAGTCGTTTTGCGTCTTAAATAAATGAATCTTCATTTAAAAATCTTCCTACATTTATTTGAGAAGCAAAATGACTATGAATGAAGTCTTGTTTTCAAAAAATATGGGGTGAAATAACGCCTTTTATTATAAAATGGCACTAGAGAATATTCATATGCATGCTTGGTTTTGTTCTTTATATGTTTCTTTGTCAGACAGAATAAAAAATGGAGAATATACATTTCTAAATATTTTTCTTCTTTGTTTAAGAATAAATCGAAATAAATTCACTCAGGATGCTTAAAACAATTTGCCAATGATTTCGAAAATTATGTTTTCTGAAAAATTTTTGCTCAAACAAATAAAAAACATCTGCTAATGGGGTCAGAAAAATCATCTTGTTTAGTTAAGTTTATTTTTCTGACACCATTGGCAGTTTTTTTGTTGTTGTTGTTTTAAGCAAAAACTCACTTCATTTGGATCAATTTCTTCTGAAAAATAAAACTCAATTTCTTAAATCATTTTGCTTCTCCAGTAAATGTAACTTGATTTAATAATGTTTAGATATTTGTAATGGGAACAAGTCAAATCTCCTGAGAAACATCGTTTGTTTGCAGTGAACGGATTGGTCAGGCGAGGGACTGTCGTGAAGATACGCACAAATACACAAACACACACACAAACACACACGTCTGACATGGGAAGCACTTTGAATGAGACCGAACCGCTCACTTGCTTTAAAGTGCCTCTGGAAACAACAGTGTTAGCATCAAGACCAGCTCTAAACCACTACAAACCACACTTATAAATGAATATGATTATTAAATCTCTTCATAGGCAATATTATATCCACAGAGCCCTCAGAGGCTACATCTAAACCTCCTAATATGATGAAGCAAGAAGATTCTGTAAATAACAAAAAAAATACACAAATTCCACAATTGCACTGCAAAACAAAATCATTCATTATCAGTATTTATGTGGTTTTCTTGAAAGATGATCTAAATATCCTTAAAACAGGACACATGTACTTTTCTTGAATTAAGTTGATTTTTCTCACATCATTGGAAAATTAAGAAAGAAAGAAAATAAGAAAACTTTGAAAACTCCTAATAACTCATCATAATATCATAAATATCATGAGCATTTAAAATTGAGATTACCTCATTAGCAAAAACTCATTTACTGTCTAATTGCTAATAATTGTATCTAACATAAAAGTTTGTAATTATATGTGTACACATATATTATACTCACACACACACACACACACACAAATACAAACTTTTATATTAGATGTGATTAATCGTGATTAATCGATTAGACATCACTAGTCTTTTTACAATAACAATGTACAAAATGTCTCTTGTATTTGTAAATGTTATTACTTTTTTACTATATTTAGTCAGGTTTATGCTTAAAACCTGGTTGCTTATTGATTTTCTTTTGTCTGTTTTTGATGTGCATTATAAATAAAATGTATTATTATTGTTATAAAAAATGCCAATGATATATATATATATATATAATAAAATTAATTGACTACATTCTGTTTACACCTTTAAAACTCTTAATAACTCAACTCAAATTCACTTTTTACACTTATAATAACAATGGATTATGTGCAATATTTTCACTTCTCTAAATAGGTTTCTTACTCTTTTAAGCATTTATATAACTACATTTAATCAGGTTTATGCCTAAAACCATTTGCCAATGCTGTAAGAAACGAACACAAAAAAAATCTTAATAACTCAAAGTCTTAATTTCATCAAGTTTTGAATTCAAACTTGCCTCATTGGCAAAAATGTTCCTTCTTTTTTAAAGCATAAATCAACCTACATGTGGTCAAAACTTATCTTGTTTTAAGGATGTTTGGTTATTTCTACAGGAAAACAGGCCCAAAAATCCCGATAAGAAAGAAAATCATGTCCTGATCAGTCACGAGTCACGGCACGTTTCAAATGATCAGTGATCAGTCTTTCTGCAATGAAGATGGGCTGTGTCCGAAATCACATATTCTCTCGAGTAAGTGCTTATTTATTTTTAATATCTTCACGACTGCTAAAAAGTACTTTCTATATAGTAGGCCTTCGAATGTAATCCGGACGTACTGCATTCGCCATGTGGTCATTATCATGAGTACTGAGTATGAGTACTGTGAATTCAGACATACTTTTCTCGTTTTTTTGCCTACTATATAGTAGGGAAGTTCAGTTACTGTAAATTCTGTGACTAGCTTCAACATTGCTGATGAACAACATGCAGAGATGTTTGGACCAATGAGATTTCACTGTGGGCGGAGCCACCCAGCATGATAATAGACACAAACATTCTTAGGACGATTGTATCTGATTAGGACATGGTAAGAATGCATGTACAATACAGTAATAATAGATCATGTGCAATACTTTCATTTCTTTTACATTTCTACAAATTTTACTTCCTTTTAGGCAAAAAAATAGTGATATGCTGCAAAATAATTCACAGTTGTATGAGCAATAAAGAGATTTGAGACACGCTTACAAAAAGACCTTTTTCAACAAAGTGACAAAGAAAAAGAAACTAGAGAAGGAAAACAGGCGTGTAGAAAAGAGTGAATGTTTATTCAGGCGCCTGACCGTTCCTGATGCAATCCATATTTGGTGGACACGCAATACATTTTGGGATATTAAAGATCTCCGCTGGAAGAGAAGAGCTGCCGAGGAGATCGGGTCGAGGTCAGGGAAACGAGATCTTCTCTGTCGCAGTAAACCAAGCGTTAGTCCTGATGAAGACTAGCATGCGTCCCATCTGAGGTGATGATGGTTCTGGAGTGCAAGGACGGAGAAACTCAGGATGATGGTGACATCAGGATGGTGCATTCTGGGATATGGAGCAGTTGGTGAGCTCTAGTCTTCTCGACACATGGGTATATTGACGAAGGTGAAGACGTTGTATTCGATCATGATGGAGAAACAGAGGAAGATGGCGTACAGCACCAGCACGTAAACACCCAGCTTAAAGTCCAACTTCCAGCCGTTCAGGTGGATCCCAAGAATCTGCGGGTGAAGAAGATGAAGAAAACAAGAACATACGGGAGGGAGTCCATTTGTGCAACTCAGGACTCATTTGAAGGCTACAGGCCCTATTTTAACGATCTGAAACGTAAGTAACTGTGGGCGGATCTCTGCAAATCTAAAATGTGTCGTTCTGAAGTCGCTACATCACTCATAGCTGTGGTTTAGGCGCAACATGAAATAAACCAATCAGAGCAACATCTCACATTCCCTTTAAAAGCAGGCGCTTGTTCCATGGCGAATTGCAATTATAACGGCGGATGGCGATTATAACGGCGGATTTGCTAATATAACGGCGGATTGCGATTATAACGGCGGATTGCTAATATAACGGCGGACTGCTAATATAACGGTGGATTGCGATTATAACGGCGGATTGCTAATATAACGGCGGATTGCGATTATAACGGCGGATTTGCTAATATAACGGCGGATTGCGATTATAACGGCGGATTTGCTATTATAACGGCAGATTGCTATTATAACGGCGCATTGCTATTATAACGGCGGATTGCTATTATAACGGCGGATTGCGATTATAACGGCGGATTGCTAATATAACGGCGGACTGCTAATATAACGGTGGATTGCGATTATAACGGCGGATTGCTAATATAACGGCGGATTGCGATTATAACGGCGGATTTGCTATTATAACGGCGGATTGCTATTATAACGGCGGATTGCTATTATAACGGCGGATTGCTATTATAACGGCGGATTGCGATTATAACGGCGGATTGCTATTATAACGGCGGATTGCTATTATAACGGCGGACTGCTAATATAACGGCGCATTGCTATTATAACGGCGCATTGCTATTATAACGGCGCATTGCTATTATAACGGCGGATTGCTATTATACCGGCGCATTGCTATTATAACGGCGGATTGCGATTATAACGGCGCATTGCTATTATAACGGCGCATTGCTATTATAACGGCGGATTACGATTATAACGGCGCATTGCTATTACAACGGCGCATTGCTATTATAACGGCGCATTGCTATTATAACGGCGGATTGCTATTATAGCGGCGCATTGCTATTATAACGGCGGATTGCTATTATAACGGCGCATTGCTATTATAACGGCGCATTGCTATTATAACTGCGCATTGCTAATATAACGGAGGGTTTGCTATTATAACGGCGGATCGCGATTATAACGGCACATTGCTATTATAACGGCGCATTGCTATTATAACGGCGGATTGCTATTATAGCGGCGTATTGCTATTATAACGGCGGATTGCTATTATAACGGCGCATTGCTATTATAACGGCGCATTGCTATTATAACTGCGCATTGCTAATATAACGGAGGGTTTGCTATTATAACGGCGGATCGCGATTATAACGGCGGATTGCTATTATAACGGCGGATTGCTATTATAACGCCGCATTGCTATTATAACGGCGGGTTTGCTAATATAACAGCGGGTTTGCTATTATAACGGCGGATTGCTAATATAACGGCGGATTTGCTATTATAATGGCGCATTGCTATTATAACGGCGCATTGCTATTATAACGGCGCATTGCTATTATAACTGAGCATTGCTAATATAACGGAGGGTTTGCTATTATAACGGCGGATGGGCGCATTGCTATTATAACGGCAGGTTTGCTATTATAACGGCGGATTGCTATTATAACGGCGGATTGCGATTATAACGGCGGATTGCTATTATAACGGTGCATTGCTATTATAATACCGCATTGCTATTATAATGGCGGGTTTGCTAATATTACAGCGGGTTTGCTATTATAACGGCGGATTGCTAATATAACGGCGGATTTGCTATTATAACGGCGCATTGCTATTGAAACGGCGGGTTTGCTATTATAACGGCGCATTGCTATCATAACGGCGGATTACGATTATAACGGCTGATTGCTATTATAACGGCGGATTGCTATTATAACGACGCATTGCTATTATAACGGCGGGTTTGCTATTATAACGGCGGATTTGCTAATATAACGGCGGGTTTGCTATTATAACGGCGGATTGCTAATATAACGGCGGATTGCTATTATAACGGCGCATTGCTATTATAACGGCGGGTTTGCTATTATAACGGCGGATTTGCTAATATAACGGCGGGTTTGCTATTATAACGGCGGATTGCTAATATAACGGCGGATTGCTAATATAACGGCGCATTGCTAATATAACGGCGCATTGCTATTATAACGGCGCATTGCTATTATAACGGCGCATTGCTAATATAACGGAGGGTTTGCTATTATAACGGCGTATTGCTATTATAACGGCGCATTGCTATTATAACGGCGCATTGCTATTTTAACGGCGCATTGCTATTATAACGGCGCATTGCTAATATAACGGCGCATTGCTATTATAACGGAGGGTTTGCTAATATAACGGTGCATTGCTATTATAACGGCGCATTGCTATTATAACGGCGCATTGCTAATATAACGGCGCATTGCTATTATAACGGCGCATTGCTATTATAACGGCGCATTGCTAATATAACGGCGCATTGCTAATATAAGGGAGGGTTTGCTATTATAACGGCGGATCGCGATTATAACGGCGGATTGCTATTATAACGGCGGATTGCTATTATAACGCCGCATTGCTATTATAACGGCGGGTTTGCTAATATAACAGCGGGTTTGCTATTATAACGGCGGATTGCTAATATAACGGCGGATTTGCTATTATAATGGCGCATTGCTATTATAACGGCGGGTTTGCTATTATAACGGCGCATTGCTATTATAACGGCGGATTACGATTATAATGGCGGATTGCTATTATAACGGCGGATTGCTATTATAACGGCGGATTGCGATTATAACGGCGGATTACGATTATAGCGGCGGATTGCTATTATAACGGCGGATTGCTATTATAACGGCGCATTGCTATTATAACGGCGGGTTTGCTATTATAACGGCAGATTTGCTAATATAACGGCGGGTTTGCTATTATAACGGCGGATTGCTAATATAACGGCGGATTGCTATTATAACGGCGCATTGCTAATATAACGGCGCATTTCTATTATAACGGCGCATTGCTATTATAACGGCGGATTGCTAATATAACGGCGGATTACTATTATAACGGCGCATTGCTAATATAACGGCGCATTGCTATTATAACGGCGCATTGCTATTATAACGGCGGATTGCTAATATAACGGCGGGTTTGCTATTATAACGGCGCATTGCTATTATAACGGCGGATTGCTATTATAACGGCGGATTGCTATTATAACGGCGGATTGCTATTATAACGGTGCATTGCTATTATAACAGCGGATTACGATTATAACGGCGGATTGCTATTATAACGGCGGATTGCTATTATAACGGCGCATTGCTATTATAACGGCGGGTTTGCTATTATAACGGCGGATTTGCTAATATAACGGCGGGTTTGCTATTATAACGGCGGATTGCTAATATAACGGCGGATTGCTATTATAACGGCGGATTTGCTAATATAACGGCGGGTTTGCTATTATAACGGCGGATTGCTAATATAACGGCGGATTGCTATTATAACGGCGCATTGCTAATATAACGGCGCATTGCTATTATAACGGCGCATTGCTAATATAACGGCGCATTGCTATTATAACGGCGCATTGCTATTATAACGGCGGATTGCTAATATAACGGCGGGTTTGCAGGAGCGGTTCACAGCGAGGAGACGACGTTCTCGTCAGGGCCGTAAAACACACAGAAAAGACATTGTATGCGGATGGAGAAACACACATAAATTATCTTCAGTTAAACTCATTTGTGTGTAAGCTAGATTATGCCTGTTTTCACATCTTCATGGACACCACAATGATTTTCCTCCTGTGGTAATATTTTTCCTTGTAAATATGTATGATGAAAAACTGATCAAAAATGAAAACTGCTGCGTCTGTGTAGATGAGAGAAGTGTGTGTGCGTTGTGCACACGCTACATTAGGCCAAGCATGCACCCTTAAAATATCATCTGAATATCGCAACACTGACTTTAGACGAGGGTTTTCCTGGTCTATGGCGGAATTGTTTTCTGGAACTGTAAAATATCACCAGGGAACGTTTGCACCGGAACACCTCCTCTTTTCCCTGTACCGCCCCGGGAGCGCAAGTTCATTCGCTAATTTACCACCGTGTGTCTGTGAGGGAAAGTCCACTGTGCGTTGGGTGCAAAATAGGAATGATACATGCGTCGTGTACAAAGGCAATTGCGCTGGGTGCAAGATAGGGCCCTGTATGTCAATACATAAAGTTGGGATATCAATTATGAAATGTCTAACCATAGCTAAATACAGTATTTGATTACCAAACATTCTGCTAATAGTATTTAATATATATATATATATATATATATATATATATATATATATATATATATATATATATATATGTTTTATTACATTTTAAATCAAACATTTGATAAAAAAACATTCAGCAAGTATATTTAAGCAATTGTCAATCACTTCACAATTATATATACCTTTTACATTTTAATGCCATTTCTACATTATCAAGTGCTGAACTGAATTTTAAAGTAATTGTAGGCCTATTTGTTTTTATTAATTGATTTTTATTATTATTTTAAATAATCAACCATTTGATTATTACAATTTTCACCCCAAAAAAAATCAGTTTAAGCAATTGTCAATCACTTTGCATAACATAAGAAAAAAAATTTAATTTCATTGTCACTTCTATATTATCAAGTGCCAAATTGAATTGTATCGTGTGAATGTGTTTTTATAGATTTTTTTTAAATGTATTTAAAAAAA
>CM060635.1:3610145-3710145 GCA_030578275.1 Meda fulgida
CTACCTATCTATCTATCTATCTATCTATCTATCTATCTATCTATCTATCTATCTATCTATCTATCTATCTATCTATCTATCTATCTATCTATCTATCTATCTATATGAAAATAATTACATACATTTTTAGAATATAATATATAATTTAAAATTTAAAATGTGCAAAAACATATTTTAAATGTAATTCATTAATTGAAAACATTAATCAAGTCACTATGTGTGAAAAGCATTTTTAATTTAAAAAAGAAAGAAAAGAAGTTACCCCCGACACCACAGAAAGATTATAATCTTTATTTGCAGATGTCTGTAGCATAACTGACAGTATTTAGTACTTGCAGACCTGGACATTTTTTAAAGAAATGCAAGTAAAGTCACTGTCTTCTTCTACAGTATCACACGTTCTACTGTTTTCTACTGTGTTTGTTCACTAACTGAGGACAGATGACCTCACACTTGACCTGAAGGTGACAAGGGTATGGAATTATGAAGTATGACTTGTATTAAATGTGAATGTTTAAAGCCTGCCGGTCTGTTTAGCCTCACCTGGACCCAGCAGCGGGACAGACGGATCATCCCTAAACTGTGTTTACCGTCCTCCAGTTCACTGCCGGCCGCTGCGTTTCCATTGGCAACGTTCTTATCGCTCCGTCTTGTGAAAAACTTCTGCAAGCTGGAATTAAATCTAATAGAGACACAGATCCAGAACAAAAGAGGCTTGATTAGGAGTTTTCTTCCTGAGTGCCAACATTTACCGCTCTGGTATGACCAGAATTAAAAACATCATGATAATTAACCACTATATATGGTTCTTTTTTATTTATTATATTCGATACACTACTACAGTTTGGGGTCGGTAAGATTGTTTCTGGAAGAAGTCTCTTCTGCTCACTGAGGCTGCATTTATTTGTCCAAAAATATTGTGAAATACTATTTGAATCTGTTTTAAAATGTCATTTATTCCTGTGATTAAAGCTGAATTTTTTCAGCATCATTACTCCGGTCTTCAGTGTCACATGATCCGTCAGAAATCATGAAACTATGATGATGATTTGATGCTCAAGAAACATTTCTGATTATGATCAATATAGAAAACTGTTGTGCTGCTTCATATGTCTGTGAAAACTGTGATACATTTTTTTCGGTATTCTTTTATGAATAGATGGTTCAAAAGAACAACTTTAGTAGAAATAAATAAATGTTTTACTATCACTTTTGAATAATTTAATGTGTCCTTCCTGAAGTACAAAAAAATGACTGACCCCAAGGCTTTTGAACATAGGACTGTTTCAGGACTAATTTTAAACTGTATTCTGCTAGTGTGTGTGTACAGGTGAAACTCGAAAAATATTGTGCAAAAGTTAAGTTATATTTGTGATGATTATGGCTTACAGCTTATGAAAACCCCAAATCTCAGAAGATTAGAATATTACATGAAATCAATACAAAAAAGGATTTTAAATACAGAAATGTCGGCCCTCTAAAAAGTATAATCATGCATATGTATATAGTTATACTAAATATATTAGTTTCACCTTTTAGTTTGATTTACAGAAATACATGAACTTTTGCACGATATTCAAATTTTGCGAGTTTGGCCTGTATATGATATGCCTGTGAAGAACACTCACTTCATGATGAGGATATATACAACATACATGAGCACCAGCACCAGACTCTCCCACCTGAAACACACAAGCACATTCATACATAAACCAGACGGCAGATCAGTTGTACAGAAATCAGAAAAGAGGAGAACAAAGAGACTCACCACACAATCTTTCCATCATAGATGAACTGATTGAATTCAAACAAAAAGAGAATCAGTGCAGTTACAGTCTAGTTCCAAAAAGCTAAATAAACTGTAATATTCAATTAAAAAAAAATGATATATATCCCATTATTAGATACTTCAGTGCAATATTCCTATGGAGGAAGTTACTGTATGATGATTAAAATCACAAAATGGCCTTAAACAATTACTAAATAAACTGCTAGAGAGATTGCATGCTTCAGAGAAAAGCACAGCATCGTGTTCATTTACAGTTACGACTCACAGTGAATGCTACTCTGCAAGTGATGCGTTTATGTCTCTAATAATGTGCATTTGGGAGCGCTACACACGCCAACCCTCGCCAAATCTGTTGTTGTCAACCAAGAGAAGAGTTAAGTCTCCCTGCAGGTTTACGCCATTTAATGTTTCAACGCAAAGTTATTAAGACAACCTAATTGTAATTTTACTGCTGTTCTTAATAATAATAATAAAAACAATTCTGTTATACTTTTATTACAACATATATTGTATAATAATATTTTTAAAAAAAAGAAATGTAAATACTTTTTTAAAATGCAGATCATTTTTTTATTATAATTGCATGTATTGTTGCAATAGTAATCTACTAAAATAAACATTTATTAATAATAATAATTGCCCATTGGGTCAGATTTTCCTCTTTTTCGTCTTGAGCTAATCACATGCCTGACGCCTGCATTACTGGATGATGTTGTTACAGTGTTTGGTTTGAGACTCACCACAATCAGAGCAACAACAGACAATATGTAGAAGAAAGAATCCCGGAAAACTGCCCACCAGGTCAGTAAGACCACCTACAGACAGCAACACGGTTTGATTTAGTACATGAATACACAAGGCTAGACAATAATGACCTGAATATGACCTGCGATTTACAAAAAAAGAAAACAACAATGTTAAACATATGAAATGATAAATGGTTCAATATATAAATGTCACAAGACATGCAGCAAGGCCTCCAGTTATTATCTCACAAATGAAAACAAATGCATTTTTAATCATATTTTGTGTGAAAACCTTTTGGAAATCCAGGAAGAACAATAAATATGAGCCAAGAAAAATATAAGTAAAACAAAAATGCAGTTGAACTTGAGCAAGAGAACAAATTCTGGAAATAGAAGGTCAAGTTGAGTGCATTATATAATGAGATGCATTATTCAACGCAGCACATTTTGGCAAATGCATTGAACTTGACCAAAAAAAAAACTAAGTTTACTCTTAAAACAAATCAAGTAAAATAAAATAAAATAACCATCATCTTATAATGAACCATTTTATGTTTTTTTTTTTAAAGTCTATTCTTCATATCAGTGTTTTGGTGCTGAGTTATTTAATGCACCCTTATGTAGATGGTTTTCTTATTTTAAAATATTTTGATATATTGCTGACTTTACAGCTACTGTTGGAGAAGAAGCACACACACACACACACACACACACACACACACACACACACACACACTCACCTGCCCAGCAAAGATCCCACAAACTCCTATGATGCAGAGGATATTGAAGACGGCAGAACCGACGATAGTTCCAACTCCAACATCCCCGTGAGTGATGAAGACCCCTGAAAACACACAAGATTAACACAGAGAGTTCGGTCACAGTTTAGGGCTTTGCTCAAATCTGAACACAAATGAGGAACACTGCAAAAAATGACGTCTTCCTTTCAATAACAATTCTTAAAAGAAGATAGATTTACTTGACAAGCAAAGTTATTTTTTTCAAGAAAGTCTTGTTTTCTGAAAAGCTCTGCAAATTTCCAAAGCACAAAGTCCCTCCAGCGGGAGCTCTTCTCTATATCAGTGTCAGTGTTTCTGAACTCCTGAAACATTGTAGTCTTGAGTTTGAACACGTCACAATATTCCTCATTTAAATAATTCATACGCAGAATAAAGGGGCGGGGCCTGGTATCACATCAGAAACGAGTGATGGAAATGGCAAATTTAAAAAAAAATCCCTTATAATCGTAAAAGTTTTATGCTCGAGTAAAAAAACAGTTTATGCAAATAATGGGAGATGGAAACACATTTGCGAAATATATTCTGACGTAGCGCACATTAAACCCATGTGACTGACCGGCTGTTTCCTCATGATGGGAATTCCGGCTTTTTTTAGGGACCCGAACCGGATCATTTGGCTCAGCTCAGTAATAAGAGTATAGGCTTGCGTTGTTTTCTGACCCAATATTCATAATTTTTGACCACACGCACTCCATAGAAACTTTGAAAAGATTCGATCATGTTTGGATGGAAACCCAGCTACTGACAGACTGGGAAAAGAAGAGCTGCAGCAATGGAGAATATGGGGAAATTATGTTTCTTGAACATCAAACATGAAAACCTGTTCTAGTAGAGCCTAAAATCGAAATCAAGACTCTGTACAGAGCATGATAGATAACAAGAAAAAAAGAAAAATTCAAGAAAAAGTCTCAGAAAAAGTATTTTAATTCAAAAGCAAATTTAAGGCAAGATTATTTTTCTGACTCCATGGGCTGATTTTTTATTCATTTCTTCTTGTTTTGAGCAAAAATTCTCTTCATTTTGATAAAGGCAGACATAATCTAAAGTCAAGTAGCTTGTCAGGTAAATTGATATTGATTGAAGAATTTTTAGATATTTGCACTGGAAAACGAGACAAAACCACTGAGCAATAAAACATGTTTGCAGTGAATGTTTTGATTGTGACTGCGTGACTTTACCTATGACAGATGCGAAGAGTTCTGGCGCTGAGCTCCCCGCCGCCATGAACGTGGCACCAGCCACATCCTCGCTCAGATTCAGCTTCTGCACAACACAAGAACAGCAGACGCTTCACATCCAACAGAGCCTTTGGCACAAACCCCCCCAAAACTGGAGCAGTGTGTTTTATGAGCTTCTGAAAGCCTCCAAGTGGGTCAGACGAGGAACAGAGCGGATTCTGCTCTCACTGTACCGCGGTATTACTCAGACGAAGGGGGAATTCATTGGGATCGTTTCTGTGGGATTTGAACAATACCTCGCAGATTTTCTCAAGAGACATCACAAAGTAGTCGTCGCACACGATCGCCAGAGCCAGGAACATGTAGAGAGCCTGTAGGAAGACAACAGAAGATCTCTGGTCAGACTAAGAGGTTTCTTTAATAGCTATCTCACTTATTTCTCCAAGAGAACAATTAGATCAATTCTGCTGTAAGACTCTTCTAGAGCTTCAGAAGAGGTCTTAAACTGAGCTCAGATTTGACAAATCAAATCATTTCTCATCAAATTCTCCTGGACCGAAAGATCAGAGCTATGCCGCCAACATTCATTTTCGGAGCTAAAACAGACTCTTTGCAAGTGTGTGAATGCTATTAGTGCAAGCTCGATTTTGTGCGTGTCAAACTTTAGTGCAATTCATTACATTACATCTAGATTTAATCATTTAGCAGACACTTTTATCCAAAGCAAGTTAAAAATGAGGAACATCACAAGCAAATTTTGGCTTGATTTGTGGTTTATGTGTTTTAAGTCATGGCAGAGCAACAATTTGAAGTTAGTAAAAATTGTCAATGTTTATCAGTATGTTTAACCAAAACCTGTGTTCATTCATTAAAATAAAGCTGAAAGAAAATTAAATATAGGCTTAATATTAGATGTAACATGAAAATTTGAAATATTGAAATAAACTGTGTTAAGGTACTACATTTTCTAAACCTAAATGGAAATATTATACAAAAAAAAAAAGAAAATGACAAAAGCACATAATATTTCTAAAATTTAAACTGAAATAGAAAGCTGAAAATATACAAATAAAAGCTTAATCAAAATATTAATAAATAGTACCACTGTAGGCTATAAACAATAGCTACTGATGTAAAATAATATTCTTAAAGTCCCAGACGTAAAACAGCAACTCTATCGCCCCTCTCAGTCTTTCAGTACTACGGTTTATTACCACCACAAAAACATCAGTTGTTGGCAGCTCTGAAGTACCAAAGCACAAAGCTCGCCTCTTTGCGATTATTGCATGCGATGAATTGGCTATTTGGTGTAGTGAACCTGGCAACCCTTTGACTACGTTTGATTCACAAGGTCAAATAGTTTTGCTTAAAGCCGCTGTTTTAAACTGTTAATGCTTTATTGTCGCGTTAACTTTCCCTAAACTCAGCACGAGAGATTTTCATCACACAGTAGGAGTTGCAGTCTGAACGGGTTTTTCCACACTCTTTTGATTGACAGAATATAATAGTGAAAATAATTGCTTTCATCGGCAGATATTATTGGCCGATACATCGGTGCATCTCTACTAATAACGATAAGCCTATGTGTCACGCTTGCAATTCTGTTCATCAACTATTGACCTAATGTGTCTATTTCAGAACCATTTGAGAGCAAACCCTGAGCAATGACACAACTGTTCACCAGCTGTTTATCATCTCTGTCAGTCTTTCCTCCACTGGACCCGTTTCTCCTGTGAAGGCACACGTGTCTGACTGCTGCACACCTCTGGATTCACATCTGGATTCACTGCAAACCCTTTCCTCGTCGAGCTTAATGAGCCGCGCACCCAATAAAAGCTTCTATTTATACACATTTTGAAGCCAAAGTAAATGCAAGCAAATACTAAGATGACCTTCAGACAGCATAATAACATGGGTCATATCCTACTCTTCCGTTATAACGGTTATTTAGACTAAAACATCACAGATTACTCAAATCAAACATGCTGTTTTTAACTGGACTAAAGTGATGGCCAGCCTAAGCAAATTGGTATCTTCACCCTTTATTCAAATATTATAAAAAGATTTTAAAAAAAGATTTTGTAAGCATATTGTGTAGTTGTGCTCGTAGTCGTAGTTGTTTTGTTTTGTGCAAATTTTGTCCAGGCTGTCAAACAAAAAAATGATGAATGTATGCAAAAACAAGAGAGAACCAACAAAATATTCAAAATATATAACATAATATGCTTTTTTATAATAAAGCTTGTAGTTTGTGAGGGATTTTGTCAGAGAAATATTTAAACCAATAGTGTTTTGTTCTTCCCTCATCTTTAAAACATTTTAAAGAAAATATCAAATATATTTTGATGGTTTAATTGAACTTAGGGTCATTAAAAACAAGCATCACTTTTGGCCACTACTGAATCTGTGATTTGACTGACAAAGGGTTTAAAGACTGACAAAAGTTGCATTTTATTGCTGATTTTTCTGGTGAACTCCAGGTGAACAGGGCCAATTTTTAACTAATAGACAGTTTTCTGAAATGTTTCGTTTAAATATGCCAATGATGCATTATCTAACTAAATATGCACTAATTTGCATAACAGAAATCTGAACATTGGGTTGAAAATTTAAAAAGTTTCATTTTGTTGACATTAAAGGTTTTTACAGAAGTGGATTTTGGATAAATTTCTATAACTCTATATTATTATAGAAAACACTGTCAACAGCCAGAAAAAAATAAATGTTCACCAAATTCTTTAGAAAGTATCATTTTATATAATTCAGACGAATGATATATGAAGAAACCCCGCTGTAAAAACCTTCAGAAGATTACGTTTCGTGTATATCTATAGAAGCGGAGATTTTTGAAGAGAAAAAAACATGTTTTTTCAAGATATATATTATAATTGAAATCTATATTGAAGTGTAATAAAATAACATAATGCACATTTTCTTTGAGCTGAATAGCCCCACATCATCAGTGCATGAAAAAAGACGGCTTTGCCATAAGAAGCACAGTGAACTATGAGAAGAAACATAAACAACAATGAAACTAACAAACATCCGTCAGATGAATTCTCACAAGCATTTTACTGACTGTTTAGTCATAAAAAAGCATCAATCCCTTGATGAGAAATTATTTCACAGTAGCACAAAGCACCAATTATAGTTCCGACATTTCCATGATGAATTCCAGCCACAGGGGGCGCTAAAGGAAAACAGAAATCCCTCATATCAATACATAATTCAGACCTGAGCTGGGCCTGGTGCCAAACATAAGAGCGTTACATAACCACGGCAGATTTAATTGTGCTGCTCATGGGTGACGGAGTGAAATCTAGTCACATACCAGTAGATTAACCCACACAGTCAGATCCAGCTGAACACAGCAAACAGCTGCACGCTATTAAATCATGACCTATCATTGCCATGACCAATCTCTCTTCTTTATTCCTTTACAAAACGAAAAAAAAAAAACAGTAGTCAGTTGATGTTCTGAGGAAAGAGAGAGTCAAACAGATTTTCTTACCGCTATAATATGTAGCAGTACAGCACCGCTCTTGCGTTCAGCATTGGTGAAAACGTCATCTGGAAATTCACGGATGGCTGTAAAAAACACAAACACACATGTACATTCATGCATTTCATCCAATGCAAATTATGGTACAGTTTCAAAACGTTTTGAGAGTCAAAATGTTGTGGAGTTGCTGTGCGTTTCAGAAGCGTTTCAGAAATCAGTTTTCTAAAGAGAATTTCACGTGTACCACAATTCAAAACAACATATGGAGGAAACCTGGAGGAATTAATAACTTATACATGAATGTTGGAGATGCATAAACAGAGGAGAGATTTCCAGCTCACAGCTAGACGGACTGGAGACAGATAAACACCATAAAAAGAGACGAGATAGAAAAATGGGCTGGAGGTTTTTTGCATTCAGGCTGTTTTGAAAGACCACTTTTGACGGCATGTTTGCATGAGTTGTCCCCTTGATATCTTTTGCTCTCAGATGTTTTCCAAACATATCATTGATATCTGAGGCTATAGAAATGATTCGTTCAGTCTGAGCTGTAAGTGCAAAGTAAGTGAGTGTGTGTGTGTGCACTGTATACTGCTAAGTATATACTGTAAACTATGCATTGTTTTCACATGACGTCAATATGTTGCATGTGTAACAGAGTGGATGCGGTCCACTTATCGTTTTTGACATTTTCTCGAAGAGTAGCACATATAGACTCAACTCCTGCACAGGTGAAGGTGACTTTCAGGCGACGGACTCATTACAACACACATGTTCTCACTGTAGTTTTGCACATCAGTGTTCCTGGTCTGAAAACACGGGCAAGGACAGCGAAGGGATGCAGTGATTAGAGCTTCATCTTAAATGATCAATAAATCCTTCATCTGGCTGTTTTCACATTTTACACGCACATTTATAATGTGATTAAACCCGTCCTGGACAGAATGGGATTATGTTAATGTGATTAAACTCGTAGTTAGAGTAATAATCACAGTGAAATACACACACAGAACAGCTTTACATGACAAGGCGTCATGAGTTTTTTAGGAGTGTTTCCAGCCAAACAAAGGACACCAAGTGCCCTTGAACCAGTGAACATTTACCATTTAAAGCAAGCTAATGAAAACACTAGTGTTGTGGGTTGGTGTATAGCGAGTGAAAAGCAGAGGTGGACAGAGTACACAGCTTCATTACTTGAGTAAAAGTACAGATACCCTTTGCTAAATTTTACTCAAGTACAAGTAAAAGTACTACAGTCAGATGTCTACTTAAGTAAAAGTACTGAAGTACTTGTTTTTAAAAGTACTTGAGTATCAAGAGTACAAGAGAACATTTTCTAAATATTGCATTACTACTGCCACAGTGCTTACATTTATGTACAGAAACGTCCTACATGGAGTTGAAAAATGTTAATATCTTGGAGAATGTAAAAGGAATTGAAAGTAATATCTAGTCATTTTCATCTTTTTACCATGTTGCTTTATTTAACATTTAAGAAAATTTCAGAAAATTCAGAAAATTTAAATAGTCTGGCTAGGTGGGGCCATGGGCTGGCACATTCCCGGCATAGACCAACGCTACTTTTGCGTCATCGAAGAGCAACGCCCCTTTTTGGGGGAAGACAAACGGATTTCCCTGAGAACAGAACTCGCTCTAGGTCTGCAAAGTTTCTTGATAGCAAAAATGACACACACATACACACTCTCTTTGCCGGCCGAGGACCATGAGCGGTATTTAAAGAAGCTACTGGATACGGGGTTACAGAGGTGTCCCTTTGAAATGGTCGAAAACTGGATTAATGACCCCACGCAGTGGCCAAATATGGACTATTCAGTCATCTACCACTATCGTGGAATCACCAAGTAGCCTATATTTTGTCATTAACACACTCAAGGTATGACAAACTAGACGATGAGGCCATGTCACTTGATTCACATTTAACAACAAAACTATGTCATAGCTTAAATCAAGTTAAATTGTGACATAAGTGACATGGCCTCATTATCTAGTATCATACTGTGATTATCTCTGTGAGTGTGTTAATGACAAAATATAGGCTACTTACTTGGTGATTCCACGATATGGATAGAAATGTAGTGGAGTAGAGATTACAATATTTGCCTCTCAAATGTACTTGAGTAAAGTCATGAGTACTCCCCAAAAATGATACTCGAGTAAAGTACAGATCCCTCAAAATTGTACTTTAGTACTGTACTCAAGTAAATGTACTCCGTTACTGTCCGGCTCTGGTGAAAAGCAAGAACAATGGCAGAAAACAATCATTTCATAGCAAATGATCGAAAAATGCCACGCATGTAAAGAGAAGTGAACGATGTTTCAAAATGGAAACTACAAGTCTGTATTTTTTCTATTTCTGCAGTATATAGCGCTTATAAAAGTGCACTACCATTAAACAATTAGAGGTTGATACGATTATGCTCTCCAGAATGTATTTATTTGATCAAAAATAGAGTAAAAATATTATTTTTATATTATTATTAACTGATTTATTCCTGTGATGAAAGCTGAATTTTCAGCATCATTACTCCAGTCTTCAGTCACATGATCCTTCAGAAATCACTCTAATATGATGATCTGATGCTCAAGAAACATTTATGATTATTATCAATGTTGAAAACAGTTTTGTCCAGCAATTTTATGTGGGATTCGTTAATGAATCGAGTTCAAAACAACAGAATTTATGTGAAATAGAAAACTTTTGTAACATTATAAATGCTTTCACTGTCATTTTGATCACTTTAATGTGTCCTTGTTGAATAAAAGAATTAATTTCTTTCAAAAAAAATTTGTTTTTTGACACCCAAACTTTTGGTAATGGGAAATTGCCTTGTGTTCACAATTTCATACTATTCTGTAAACAATATTGAACACTGCGTGAATTGAGTCATGTCACTAAATCAAGGATTTAAAAAAATAGCTTAGTTTTATGCAGCAAGACCTGTAAAAAATTGTCAGTGTAGATTCACGTAATCATGCTTTGAGTACCATAGTGTTTTCTGGACTGTAATAAACACGTGCTCGTGTGTGTCTCCTGAGACTCAGACTCATCTGTGTTCATCACGCCGCTAATGCGAATCAAGCGTTCACAATAGGCCGGTGTGGACGCGCGTTTGTCCATTGTGTCGTGGTTAACGTGCCTCACTCGTTCACGGACGTTTGGCCACAGTATTCTGGCTCATTGCATTTCACAAGTTTACAATCATCGCTGGCAGTTTTGCTAAGCATGAACATACCGTCTGAGCATGCTGGGAAGATCGCTTCAGCTTCCAGTAATGAGGAGATAAGTGTCCTACACATGACCAAATGCTGAGCGAGAGCCAAAGATGTCGAGTTTACATGCACTTAAACGAATCAATGCCGTGACCATGGACATTTCTTCATCAATAATTAGTGATCAATATCCCTAAATCTGGTTCTGTAACTCTCTCTATTATAACTTCTGCGTCATTTGTTTGACATGGCGTTATAGGAATCAATTGGAAAAACAAACAAACATGTAAATCAATGAGTTTGTAAGTGCAATTCAAGTCTGGTTGCTTAGAAAATCAACATGTAACTTTGCAGCGTCATTCATAATAATGAAGTTAAAAAGTTCAGTTGGATGAATTTGACATGCTGTCATGTTACAATATAATGCAATTAACGTCTAATCCTGTAGTCTTTCAAATGCATTTGCGTGTTGCGTAAGCGAGATCAGTAGATGGGACATGTGTTGCAGACTCACGTGTGGACCGACACAAGCTCTTTACAAAATCAAAAGCCTTGCGCAGAAAACAGAACTACATCTGCAGATAATAGAATGACTTCACAGTGCTGGATGCTTAATGAATGTACTTACAAAACCAGAACATGTTACAAAAATACATCCATAAAATGCTTTATATGAAGAAATATACATTTATTACGAAATGATAATATTTTGTTTTAATATGTAATATATACAAAATATAATATTACATAATATATATAATTAATAAATTAAAAAAGAAACTATACAAGAAATAGTATATAATATGTATATTTATATATATGAAGAAAAAATATATATGAATATAGAAATTATAAATGAAATAATAATAATAACATTTATTATTATGTAATTAAAATGTAACAAATATATTCATGATGTAATTATTATTTATTATTATGTGATTTTTTTATATATATTTCTTCATCATATTATTATTATTAGCCTATTACTATTATTATATTATATTATATTATATTATTATATATTATAATTTACATGTTCATGAATTATATTAGACCTCTTTGCAAATGAACTGATGTCCTTATAAAGAAGCAAGTTTTTAAATATTCCCAATCCATACGTCGTATAAGTATAAATAACAAAGCTCAGATTTAATGCAAAAATGTCTACAGAGCAGTGTGTGTGTGTGTGTGTGTGTGTGTGTGTGTGTGTGTGTGTGTGTGTGTGTGTGTGTGTGTGTGTGTGTGTGTGTGTGTGGTGTGAATCCAGTGAACTTTGACTGTCATCAGCAGAAGAGGCCAGTGCAGAGAAATCAAATGGCTCAAGTGTGTAATGAACTAAATAATGAAGAGAGAGAGAGAGAAGAAGAAGAATGACTCAGCTTAATTCACAAATAATCTAGAAATGATTTATATAGGCTAATACAAGTTAGAACCACAAAAATCTAGATTATTTTACAAACTAAAAATAATTCTAGAACCAAAACAAATGAATAATAATTCTAACTAAAAAAGCTTTTAATTATTCTTAATCATTGGTTTACCGTAGCAATGTTGTTATTTTGAAGTGGTTTGCATGCTTTAACCAGTTATTACAGTTATGAAGCTCAGCTCCAGGTCTACAGTATAAAAGAAGGCAGTGCTAGAATATAACCAGTCATAAATTAAACAACATTTGCCTGGTTAAATATTCATGAGATTAGTACAGTCACTGAAGCCCGCGTGTTTAAGTGTCATGCACATAAGTGATTAAATACGGTCTCAACACACTTAGTATGAAATATAAACAAAGTATAAATTCGAGAGATTACACTGTGACAGTCAACACACTAAAACCCTTTTCCAGAAAGTTTTGTCTCTAAATGAATCAGATAAACTCACTAATGAACAAGTCCAGAGCCCTTCCTAGTATAAATGCACATAATCTGTGCTCTGAAACGTCTGACCGGTGGGTGTTAAAGGACACACAGTTGTGATGAGCTCAGACTGATGACTCCAGGCTTTGTGACGCTGACTCATCTCACATGAACACTCACTCAACACAAAAACACACGCCTCAGTCCCGCTGAACGTCACCGCTACCAGAACAACCAATGTGTTTCTCTTTTTCTGTGAAACCAACTTTTTAGGCCAAAAGCATCTTGTTAAATGTGCAGAGTATATCCACACAGCCCTGACTTACACAACACAGAGCAAACATCCCCACTGAGAGAAAATACATCATTTCATAACACCGACTCTTCTGCATACAGGACTTATTACATGACTCGAATATCATATCATATCCCACTCTCTGTAACCATTATTTACATTATTATAAATCCACGTCCACCTATAGGAATACGACGCCTATCACTGTATACATATATAAGCTCCTTCAGTATTATCAGCAGCTTTCGCGTTTCCCAGGAGTGAATTACCCTCCTCCCTCCCCAGCTCCTCCCGTCTCAGTCAGGATTTGGCATTTCTGATTCCCCTTGTATCTAGCCTGGTTAAAACCAGACCATTCTCAGTTGTAACTGAGTTATGGTCTGGTAAAGCGTCATAGACAAATCATTTCCAGAGGGGCGTCACCAACGATGACGTATTCAGAGCGGCGGCCGGCGGAGAAACATCTCTGAGTGTTGTTCTTTGCTCGGTGTTTAACAAAAAGGAAATGTTCAAATCGCTTAAAACAGACGCGATGGCTGATTCGAATGAGTGATGTTCGACGGCGGCATCCATCTTTGTAATGTAGGCTACAAAATAATCTGCTTCAAAATCCCAGCGCTGTCGTCATCGTGTAAAGCCCGCCCCAACGTTTCTGATTGGTGCCTAAATTTCGACGGATTGGAAATGGGCTTGAATGAGCTCTTTGCAAGACTAACTTTCAGAGCAAATCTAAATTTGCCGGAAGTTGTCTGGGTTTTCCCAGGCTACCTTGAATCATGTTGTACGTTAAAATATTGACATTAATTATAATTATCTGTTCTGTTTACCCTAAGGGGGGGGGGGGGGGTATTTCTAGGGAGTTCTCTTTCAGGGAGTTCTCGCCCAGAACAGAAGCATACCGCCAATCCAAACTGTATGCTAATTGTCAATCGCATTTGATGATAGTGGTCCTGACAGAAATAAAATACGACTTAATTTGCCCCATATGCCCATATATACACACTCACCGGTCACTTTATTAGATACACTTGCTAGACCCGCTTTTGCCTTCAAAACTGCCTTAGTTCTTCGTGTCAGAGATTCAACAAGGTGCTGGAAACATTTCTCAGAGATTTTGGTCCGTATTGTCATGATAGTTGCTGCAGATTTGTCGTCTGAACATCCATGATGTGAATCTCTCGTTCCTCCACGTCCCAGATCTGCTCTACAGACTGAGATCTGGAGACTGGAGCCGTTTGAGTTTAGAGACTCACTGTCATGATCAAGAAACCAGTCTGAGATGATTTGAGCTTTGTGACGTGTGTGTTATCCTGCTGGAAGTATCCTTCAGAAGATGGTCATAAAGGATGGACATGATCAGCAACAATACTCAGGTTTAAATGAAGCTCAGTTGGTACCAAGAGTCCTGAAGTGTGTGAAGAAACACCCATTACAGCATCAGCACCAGAACCGCTGATACAAGACAGGATCATCCATGCTTTCATGTTGGGCCTTTCTCAATCTGTGTTCTTGTCTGTACTTGTGTTCTTGTGAAACGTCATCTTTTGTGGCCCAAGTACTGTCCCAATACACAGGTTTGCATTTTGGCAAGAACGGTTAAAAATGCAAGAAGGGTTCTTGACACGCCCATTTTACCGGGGATGCATCGGTTGGTAACTTGTGTGAACTTGACGGCAGAAATATCCCAGCATTCATTTCGGCCTTCGAGGAAGGAGCGGGAAACAGAGAGAGGCAGGTCAATAGTACTGCCATTTTTTTCCTGCCGTTGGCTAGTGATGTACACAAACAAACAACAGAAGCAGAATGAAAAGGAGACAGGCGTTGCTTTATTGTTATGAATATACATTACATTGTAGTGTACAGTTGTAGAGTTGTAATCTCTTGAGCTAAGGTTAGGCTTGGGCGATAAAGCCTGGCTGTTATCGTCAATAATTCTCGTTATGTTTGGGTAACGTTACTGCAGACGGCGTCTGTGCGGGGGGGTTATTGCGCAATACCAGCAAGAACACATCGTCTCAAACTGTCACACAGTTTCTGTGTGCTCGTCACCTTGTGAGTTCATTCTTCCAAGAACAGCTAGCAAGAGCGTTCTCCCCAAGAACACAAGTCCGTTCTTTGCATTCTTGGTTTTAGAAACACCAAACCGTTGTTTTCACCAAACTGAGTGTTCAGAGATTCTCTTCTGCAGACCTCGCTTGAGACGAGTGTTTATTTGAGTCACTGTTGACTTTCAGTCTGGTCATTCTCCTCTGACCTCTGGCATCAACAAGGCATTTTCTCACACAGAACTGCCGCTCACTGGATATTTTCTCTTTTTCGCACCATTCTCTGTAAACCCTAGAGATCATTGTGTGTGAAAATCCCAGAAGATCAGCAGTTTCAGAAACACAGACCAGCAACAAACATGCTTTCAACGTCACTTAAATCACTTTCTTCCTCATTCTGATGCTCAGTTTGAACTTCAGCAGAACGTCGTGATCATGTCTACATGCCTAAATGCTTTGAGCTGCTGCCATGTGATTGGCTGATGAGATATTGGCATTAATAAAATTAATATATATATATCATTTTATTTGATCAGAAATACAGTAAAACTAACTTTTTAATTGGTAGTGTATGATGGTTTCCACTAAAATTCTAAGCAGCAACAAATTGTTTTCAACATGGATAATAATAAGAAATATTTTTTGAGCTGCAAAAATGACGAATTACAGTTTGTAATGTAAGAGACAAACATTAGATTGCACCACGAAAATGAACATTACATTTACACTATTCTACAACTCCTTTTAAAATACTCTTAAGATCCTAGCAAGATGATACAAAGCCTAGCAACAACACACACACGGGCAAAAACACTCACAAAAAACACTCCTGGTATTAAAGCTGCATTGTCAGGACAGAAAACAAGAAAATGAGGAAATGAACATTACATTTACACTATTCTACAACTCCTTTTAAAATACTCTTAAGATCCTAGCAAGATGATACAAAGCCTAGCAACAACACACACACGGGCAAAAACACTCACAAAAAACACTCCTTGTATTAAAGCTGCATTGTCAGGACAGAAAACAAGAAAATGAGGCCATGAAGAAAGTGAAGAAGAGAGAAACAGGATGCCATCGCCATTTGCACTACATGCTGAAGAAGAGAAGGAAATAGTAAACTGTAATCTTCAGAGATTACAAGATTTCCAGCTTGTAATCTTGTCAACTGGCACACTGCAACTCAGATTGAAAACTTAGTGGCAAAAGTACGAGGTGAGAAAGACAAACGGAGAGCTGCAGATTCAGAGGTGTGCCGGAACTGGAGTTTCACAGATGAGCTGTTTTATTTCAGAAATACTTCGACTGAATGGAAAATCCTGAGTTACTTGAAGCCGGCTTCTCCTGTTCTCTTTGGTGGATGATTGAACAGTCAATAAAGAATTAAAAATGCAAAAGTTTAAATATTAAAAATAGCTGAGCTGGAGCTTACGTTCAGACAAAGATGAACCGCAAGTCATGAACAAAAGGTGACTCTTGTTCTTACCTCAAAACCTTCTTTATTAGCATTAAAGGCTGAAGAACCTTTTTTTTTTTTTCATTGCACAAAAATATATTTGTTCTGGAAAAATGTTCTTTATTTTATTAAAATGTTCTTCACACTTAGAATTTTTTTCATGAACACTTTTTTTTATTCTGGTTGAAACTCAATACAATAATTCAAAGCAATCAATAATAGAAGTCTAAATATTAATTTCCCCCTGTAGTCAATCATTTTGTCACTTAAAAACTCATCTTTGATCACCAAAATGACATTTAAAATTTTTTCCTTCATGCCTTAAAATATCTGGAATGTAACTTGACACCCTTGCCTCATTAAGTATTTGCGGTTCTATGAATATGCAAATGAGTCCCGCCTCCACTCACTCACTCAGAGATCCACTCGCTGACGATCACACGTTGATCTGATTGGTTACAAGGTAGTTTGTGACGTAAGAAACACCAGCGATTTCAAACCGTGTTTATGAGACTCTTTTTTTCATGCAGTTTTAAGAAGAAAATACTCAGCAATGCTGTTGACTTATAAATTTGTACATGGTTTGTCTTAAAGCATATTAAAAACACCACATAGACATATAAACAACATTCAAAGCTGGATTTTCTCCACATGGGGACTTTAAAGCGTGTACAAGATTCGGATTTACGGATCTCTATGTCAACATTATCAATGCAAAATTGAATCTGCAGCACGTCAGAGCTCTGTAAGTTGTTTAAGTTCATTATTATTGTAATGTTGTGTGCTTCGAGGTAATTTTACGGCTTTATGTTGATGCAAAATTGAATGTTTGATTCTAAGAATATGTCACATTTAAACTACTACTAAGGCTCTGTTTACAACTGTTATTAAGATGCATTGTGGTCTATCGGATCACAAGTGGACGACACTAAATACAGGGGTAAACGGGGTCTAAAAAGGTTTGAGCTTGTCCACTTCTGACCACTTCCAGAGGCAGCTGGAAACACATTAGACCGGATTGCTTTCGTAGAGTAAACACTCATGAGGCTGAATGTGTTCGAACAGCCACAAAAGACCGTCTACTCTCCGTCTACTGATCTAATGCGTGAACATTATGGGAAGAGCTCTAGCCAGACGGAATTTAAACTCTGTCGGCTGGAGACTCAAGTTTGGTTTGAAGATGAAAAACGTACCAAACACAATGTTCTCTCAACATTCCTGATGTCTAACACACACTCACAGCGTTCGCTGGTCTTGTGGCTGTCAGAGCAGAAACTAAAGCTGATGCTCTCTGTGTGTTCCTCCGTCGTCTCCGGTCGTGTTCATATGTAAATTGCGTGAGCTTATTTCATCCATTAGATCGGAAGATCTGAAAAGGTCCATAAATCTACCCACCCATAGACCCTCCCCTCGAAGAAATCAGGACAGAAGTGGAGGAAAGTGGACAGAAGAGACGGATTAAAACACCAGGTGTAAACGGTATGTCTCCCTCGTCTACTTGTGATCAGATCGACCAAAACACATCTTAACACCAGGAGTAAACAGGGCCTAACACAGGTAAAATGATATCAAATATCCTTGAAAATGCTTGAGAAATGAAGTTCCACAGTCATAAAGAGCGACATCAAACACCTCAGTGCAGATTCTCTTGTAAATTATGCATGACTTAAAATTTATAAAGCTGAACAAACAGAACATCCACAGCTAAAATTAGATATTTAATTTAGGTTTCAGAAGAATTTAATGAGAACAACCACAGTTGGAATAACAGCCGTAAGTCCGGGAAAGAGTGCACTACGAAGAAAACGAGTGTCAGCTAAACGCAGGCCTTTCTCTCCGGACCAAAGCTGATTAAAACTTCCACAAGTGAGCAGCAAAGTCATATTAAACCTTAAATCTCACTGGAGTTACAAAAACAGCCTGACATGGAGTTAAAATCTCGTCAAAGCTCTTAGTGCACACTTTAACGCACTTCTGTGACGTTTTCCATCTGCTGATTAACCAAAAACAGAAGATAATTCCTGCGGGTCATTAGTGGCGTCTCAAAGAACCGAAATACCGTCCTAAAAGCTCAGTCCAACAGCTCTGGCACGTCAGTACAATCATCACCACACTTATGATCCATACCAAAAGGGAAAACTGAGGACCGCAACAAACTGAAAACACTGAGGTGCTTGTAAAATTACAGACATTGTTGAAAACGCATTGTGAACGAATCACTGAATCATTTTAAAACGACAATTTATCATGCATTAGTGTTCGACCACTTTTTCCGTGAAGCTGGTTCCAGAAGTATTTTTATTTTATAAGTATATTTTATTTTAAGTCATGAACCAAACCAACGAGCTACAAGGTGAATCACAACACTACAAACTTTGATTTATGAAACAACAAAAAGTCCACGACTGTGAGCTTTAATGAGGAAAAGAGCTACAAACCCATGAAGCATTGTAAATAATATAATTGAATTAAAAGCGATTCATAATCGATTCATCATAATATAGAAATATAAAACGATTCATTTAAAGATGTTTATTACATCTACAGAAACAATTTATTTAAAGTTTACAGCAATATATGATTACATAAATATTTAGCAGCAAAGACAGACACAAATACATCATATGCATTGCTTTATGTGATTGAACATAAACTTTTGGCACAATTTGCTCTCTGCAACTCTCCAATTGGTGTCATTTTATATTTAGCATCATGGGTAATGTAGTTTGAAAGAAATGTATCATGAATTCCACTGTTAAACCGGAACTGTTGCACTCTTGTGCTGAAGTATTTTATATCACCCCAGATCATTTGTCTGCCGCGGACGTTTTTGCAAGAGATGTACAGAAAGCTCATTTGCTCAGAGACAGCTCTGATGATGTCACCTCACCTGGCTCTGTGCAGTTTTTCTCCTCCGTCACATTATCAGGTGTCGATGACATCAGCCGTCGTCCCCAGTGGTCATGTGATTCCATGTGAGACTCCTCCACAATCATCCCGTGACCTAGAAAAACAAAACATCGGTCAAATCACTTCATAACGAAGAAAGAAAGATATATGGGTTTGGATGATAAAAAAAAAAATCATTTTTGGGTGAACTATCCCTTTAAATAGCACATTTAAGACTATAACTCTCAAAAATAAGTAGGTAGTTTTATCTTATGTTTGATTATGATATGAAAAAGTAGTCTAGGACTTGTTTAAATCTTTTTTGATGTGGTAAACTATTTTGTTTACATGTATCGAATTTTATTTTTATAAATATATTATTTATATTAATTTAAATATTAACCATAGATAAATATAAAAATTAAAATATTAGATTAAACTAGTATTTACACAGCAGCTTAGCATTAATAAACAGGAAAATAATGATCAATGATGAAACAAATTCAATTGTAGCTGTAAAGCTGCTCTTCAGAAAACAATTTAGTTCAATGTTGATTCAATGATGCAAAGTTCATCAATTATGAAACGAGTTCAATTCAGCTATAAAAAGCTCTACAGAAGACAGTGTCATTAAGTCAATGTTAATTCAATTTGGTTCAATAACAGTATTGATGTTGCGCATTAAGCATCATTACTCTGCTCAATTCAGTTCATATTTTATTCTCATCTGTTAGTGTCAGTGCAGTTGAATCAATAAAATTATTGAATACACAAAATAAAATTGCCAGTAGCGCAGAAATGTACTGTCAACACTGTTCTGTGATTTATCAAGAAATGATCTTAGAAACTGAAAAGTTCTAGAATATATTTCTTAGTAACTAAAACCCACAGCTTCAATATTATTAGAGAGACGCTGCCAGGTAGAATTAATTCACACGCAATCTCTTTCTCTACTGCTCTAATATCTGTATCTGATTTAGAACGAGCAGAAATCTGTGAGAAATATAACGACCAAAAGACAAAAGAACTGATCAAAATACTGTTATGTCAAATGCCATAACATTATTATTAATATTATAACTGTGAACAAGAAAACCCGCGTTTGAGACTCGGCTTGAGATTGAGGCTTATTTCTATATTAATGACGTCATCAGCGACTTTATTCACATAAATGTAGACTTACAAAAATCTCAAGTCGTTCTTAACCTTAAATATTATTTATATTATTTGAAGTACTAACCATAAATATTAAATATTGTTTCTACCACCATCAGAATAGAATTATACACTGCTTAATTCAACACGCAAGCTACTATACAGGCCTAGTGCAGCTGAACCTCATCGGTTAGTATTTGAGTGACAGCACAGAATCCTGCATGATCCCACCCACTGAATGTTCATTTTCAGGCATAAAGCAATAGCGCAGAAAACATTTTTCTTTAATGTGCTCTGCTATAGTGTAAATGAATCATTTTCTTTCCTGAATGAGTGTGCGGCGCTGGCAGTGTTTGCTCCACAGAAGGTATTTGGTTCAATCAGGGTGTCAATTCAACTAAAGCGGCCAAATTTAAGCCCAAAACGGCTGTCCTGAAATGCTGATAAGACACTCATGGACTGCCTGACTAGCTCCAGGACAGAGCCAATTCACAAAAGAACTCAATTTCAGAGCTCTGGAACAGTTCAGAACAAGCATGCAAATAAAAGAAAGCGTTTTTCACTTTCCCACCTTGCTTTGATGGGCAGAAAAAATATAATAAATAACATAAAATGTGGAAAAATAGGGACAGATAAGAGTGACAGTATTGCTTTTCTTTTCTCCTCAAGCTACAAGAGGAAAACAGGATTTGCCCGATTCAAAAGGGAGGGTTGCATATATTCCCTCTGTCTTAGATCTTTCGTTCCTCAACCATTATAAAGGCACTGAGTCTGACGTTCACAAACACATGCTTTCAAGTTATTGTTACGAACAGACATTCATGTTTCTGACGGTAAACGTCCTGCGTCGAAACAGATTTACTATTGTCTGTACGGTATCAGTGCAGAATCATCTTTTAAGCTTCTTGTTTTACTGTAATTAACATCTTTGTGTTTGATGCAGAAAGCTTACATTTAATTTGAGCATTACTTTTCAGTTTGAGCCACAGGCATGAATGAGACCTCAGATCCAGCGGCTTGTTTGTGCTTGTCTAGATCAGACTTTTCACTTGGTAGATAATAGACATGCAGACGAAAGCCCACTGAAGGAGGGATCCGAGTCACATCTACAGATGTGAGGGTTTTGACTTGGATCAGAACGCAGAAAACACCCAGAAACACCCCAACATCTGCATAACAACACCCTGGCAAACACAACATCATGGCGGTGAATTATGCATGCACATTTGGACAATTGTAATGATTTTTTAACCAGATTTGGAAGGCTGCTATAAAAGACTCTTCATGAAATCTGAACACTCGTGTCTGTGAACACAAGACCAGCCCAGGACACACTGTGTGACGCCATTCACCATGCAACACTTCACTTTACAGACGCAAACACACAGACTCGTTGAACTGCTGATGACGACAGAACTTGCGACAATAGTTGGATAACGATGCTTTCGGGAAACACACTCCTGTTTACTTCCTGTCTCTATGAAGCCCCTCCTTCTGAAAAGCACACTGTGCTCTGATTGGTCGGCTGGATCAGTGTGTTGTGATTGGTCAAGCGCTTCGAGTGTGTTTGGGAAATGTCCCGCCCCTTACCATAACCGGCAGTTTAACACACTACTAACTAACTCAACCAGGCCCCGCCCCTTTATTCTGGATATGAATTATTATAATGAGGAATATTGTGACGTGTTTGTTCCCGGAAGAAACTCAAGACTACAATGTTTCAGGAGTTCAGAAACACTGACACTGATATAGAGAAGAACTCCCGCTGGAGGGACTTTGAGCTCAAACTGCAACATTACACACTAAAGAAAGATGAACAAGGGGAAAAACATAATAGGTCCTCTTTAATGTAATTCAAGATACACAATAAAATGTTTAAAGCTATTATAAGCAAAATCATTTTAAACTTTCTTTAAATAATGCCATGGGAGATATTCTATTCTATTCTATTCTATTTCACGTGTGCAAGATACGTGACGGTTAAATAAATAAAGCATCATTTGCTTTGATCAGTTCAGTGTTATGCACGTGCGGTTCAGTTCATATCGTGATGTTTTAGGTCATCAGAGGAACGTGACTTTCATTCGCCCCAAAACAGCCAGACTGCACCCTGGACACACATCTCTGGTCATACAAGACAAACCAGAAAAGAATAGTGCATACAAAATCTAAGCATGTGTGCATAACGGACCCAACATACCGTCTCCGCACACTGCGGCATCCGAGACAGAGCAACACACACACACACACACACACACATTTAAAACCTGGTTATCTGACTCGACTACCTACACATATTATTGCATGAATGCCGTTTAGATGGGCAGTTCATGGGGTTTTTCAACACAGCCCTGGTGTGGTGACCTGATAAGAGCAGGTGCACTGCCTCAAAAACATCTCAGAGCACACACACATCAGAGAACTCGTTTAAAATGTGTCCATCACAAATATATTTATGAGGCACAGACAGGATAATGCCACTAATGAATCTCATAGAACTGAGAAACATATTCGTCTACACAATGATGCACAATACTTGTATTAAAGGACCGCTGTCCATTTAATATTTTTCTTTATAATGTCATGCAGATTGAATTTAACATAATCTGGAAATAATGGGATCAAATCAATTTAGAAAATCCCAGTAACACGCTTAAAACCGAATTTCATTCATATTTATAATTCTAGATTAAATTGTAATAAATACCCTTGCTTTTTGTAGTTAATTTTTGGTTATTAATGGCACTAATTTATGACAGAATATATGCTTTAAAGGATGAAAACACAATGAATAAACATCAATGTGTTTGTCCACTAACACTCTTAAGATGAATATAGAATTGCATTCATAGTTCAATATAGAATGAACAATAAAAAGGGAACCCATTAGTGGTTCTAAATTCCATAAGCAATGTTTGAAGAACTGTCAATCAAAAGCTCTTCTGACTCTGAACACCATATTTTCCCATTTATGAATCGCACTGAAGCAATATCGGTAGATGATTGACCCTCTGTCACATTTATCCCACAGTACGGGGTTTGATTGACAGGTTCCGCTCGGACTCACCTGTCCTGGTCAGGATGGTGGACATGCCCCACGCCACGAACAGAACACTGCAGACCAAACACACCTGCGCCAACAGCATCTCCCTCCTCTTGCGCACTCTGAACATCTTGGCGATGATGGATTTCTTGGAGACCGTGGTCATGGTGTGGTCCTGATGCTGCTCCTGATCCGCGCTGGTCATCGTCGAGCACTGATGGAGAGACGTGTAGAGAGAGCGCGATCAGAGGTCTGGATCCAGATACAGAAAACCCCAGCCTTCACTGTCCCAGATCCCTGCTCTCATCAGATTCCTCCCCGCCGCATTGCAACAACACTGGGAACGTTAAAT
This sequence comes from Meda fulgida, assembly GCA_030578275.1. Classification (NCBI taxonomy): domain Eukaryota; kingdom Metazoa; phylum Chordata; class Actinopteri; order Cypriniformes; family Leuciscidae; genus Meda; species Meda fulgida. The sequence goes on from CM060635.1 coordinate 3,634,486, forward strand.
TCCTGCATGCGTGCATCCTGCAGCGTCGCGTGCGTCTGTCGTGAAGCGCGCGTGAGGAAATAACATCGGTCTGGGCTCTCAGGTGATGTCCTTCAGTCCCTCTGCTTTGTGAAAGCGTTCCTGCTCTTCCCATCTGAACGTCGGGAACTTTGCGCTCCTCCGGTGTCCACCCGAGACACGTGACGCGCGGCGACCCGGTGCATTCACGGGGACCCGACGCGTCACGGCTCCTATACCGAGAGAGTGAAGGCATTTAACACTCACGTGCTATCATGTGCATGCATACTTTCATTAATGCGTGTGCTAATGAATAAAAAAAAAATCAGCGCAATTATTATTTTGCTATGTGTGTATTGCAATTTATACTGTGTAAATTATTATAATTATTATAGTAACTCTGATTATGAAGTTCTAAAAAGCTGTTCATTTCGAACATTCCTGAATAAATAGTTCCAAAAGTAGCGTACAATTCACAGAAATAATAGTAAACCCAAACATAATTTGAGTATGAATGCATTTATAAATCCTAAACAAAAGGCAGTTGTAAATTTATATTCACTAATAATACTCTTCCGTTCAGTTATCAAGATTGATAATAATCATAAATGTTCCTTGAGCAGCAAATCATCATCATATTAGAGTGATTTCTGAAGGATCATGTGACACTGAAGACTGGAGTAATGATGCTGAAAATACAGCTTTGATCACAGGAATACATTTTTACATAAAATGTACATACATTTTTACACAAAATTACAAAATTTTAACATATTCACATAGAAAATAGTTATTTGAAATTATTATAATATTTCAATAAGGTCATACATGAATGTGAGTGTGTCTGATTCTTTCTCAAAGCAAACATGGTCATAAGTGTGTGTGTGTGTGTGTACAGAGTACAGCATGTTGTTGCCTTGAAGGTCAAATGATTGTTTCAGACATGCATGGTTCTTCATCTAGATATATGAAGTCTGCACGGCTGCATCAACAGTGTCATACTTCATATTGCCACCTCTATATGATATGAGCTTATAAATAAAACAGCATTAACCATTTGTGCAACACACGTTTGTACAGATATCCGAATTGCTAAAAAATAGTCTTAAACAAACAGAACATTAAAAGAAAGTGTTTTGTTTCCATGTTTTATGGAGACTTTCCATAGACATGATTTTTATACGTTTTATGAGGTATTGGTTTTTATACTGTACAAACTGGATATTCTGTCCCTTTACACTAACCCGACCCCTAAACCTGCCCATCACACACACACACACACACACACACACACACACACACACACACACACACACACACACACACACACACACACACACACACACACACACACACACACACACACACACACACACACACACAAGACCCCTAAACCTGCCCATCTCTCACACACACACACACACACACACACACACACACACACACACACACACACACACAAGACCCCTAAACCTGCCCATCTCACACACACACACACACACACACACACACACACACACACACACACACACACAATGTCCCCATGAGACAAAGATTTCAGATATTGATATATCAGATATTGCCATTTTTGTGGGGCCATTTTTGTCCTCATAATGTAGTTTAACAGGGCACACACACACACACATACACACGCACACATACTCCCTTTGGCTCAAACACTCACTCACTCACACACAGACACTCTCTCTCTCACACACACATATTTACTCACTCTCTCTCACACACACACCTTGGTGTCCTTGTACTCTGCTGTCCTTTACTGTCAGTCCTTTACAGTGGCCAGAATCCACTCCTGTTAGCCAGCTTTAATAACACCAGTGTTTGCCTTCATTAGCCCGATTCATTGTTGAACTATAATTGCTCTCTGTGTTCAATTAAATGCTGGTCAAGTTCGTGATAATGGAACATTTTCATTCTCCACTGCAATACAATTATGAAGTATCTGCACATGCAGAGGTGTGTGAGATGTGACCTCCAGCGAATGAGGACGGTTCACATGCAGCCGCTGAGTCTCGCGTCATGATAATAAACTAGAGATGTTTAACAGATAAAACAGGAACAGCAGCAGTCACACACACACACACACGCACGCACGCACGCACGCACGCACGCACACACACACACACACACACACACACACACACACACGCGCACACACACACACACACACACACACGCACGCACGCACGCACGCACACACACACACACACACACACACACACACACACACACACGCGCGCACACACACACACACACACACACACACACACACACACACACACACACACAGTCACACACACACACACACACACACACAGTCACACAATACAGGCTGTTTTCATTTTCAACAAATCTATTGATTTAGGATATCATACCCAATCATTTTCTTTTTGTGAAATGTTTTGTTTGAGCTATCATTCTTTAAAATAAATTTAATTTCTATTTACACATTTAAAATTATAAACACATTATAAATGTCATAAAACAGTGACAAATGAAATATTTTATTGATTAACATTAAACATAAATCAAGTCCATATTGATTTCATAAACTCTACGTGTTTGGTCGTGTGCCTCAGAGAGATCATGAGACGTCACAGCACTGGCACAGGACACTATATTGCAAACCCTGTTTTTGGCACACTTCTCTGATCTGGTGCCATGAGCGTCCAGCGTGAGACCGGCTTTTTGAAAACTCTCACGAGAGAGCCATCGACTGCTGCATCTGTACAGTAACAGAGTTAACATCTCGGACTCAAGCTCTTCTGGATTAGCAGATATTGAAAGTTACATGTCCATGCAGAAGCATGAAGACGTTTATTGAACCTTTAGACAAAATATAAAAACTATTTTTTTTAATCATATTTGATACATCAGCCTCATGTAGTATGTTACAGTGTGATACAGTATAATATAATATAGAGCTCATACTTGAGGAAAAAACACGAAAAGCCCAAATATTTGATGCAGTTGTGGTTATTTATATTGCCATTTTAAACAGTAAGATCAAATTCTGATGCTTGTAATGTAAACCAATGAGATTTTTATAACAGTACAACAGACAACTTGCATAAAAGGCATATAAATATCAGTTGTCGCTTTATATCTGCCAATATCTTAGTAAAATGATATTTTTACTGTAAAAAAGTTACTGCCTTAAATGTTTAAGTAAAAGATCAAAGCTCTGTATAATGTTAAAACATAATGCAATGCAATGCAATGATGATTGAGAGATGAATAAATGTTCCTTAAAAGCCTGATGATCATATTTGATAACTTATATTTTAAAGATTTGTCAAAAAAAATCTATAAAATATGTATGGATACCGAAGTAAAATTAAGTTGCTTCAGTCCAGTAAGTGTTCATCTTTGATACTCTAATATAAAATGTATTCGTATGATTACTTTATAAAAATCAGTAACGATTTCATAGCAAAAAGCAGCGTGAACCACAAGCTGAAGGTGGACACTTTACAATTATAATAAAAGGCCTTTTACTTAATAAAAAAAATATATATCAAGTTCATTTTCTAAATAATTTTTAACTTTTTATTATAAGTTATACAAGATTCAACAAATGTTTTTAAAGTCAGTGTAATGTAATTTAAGTTGAAATGACTTAAAAAAAAAGTAAAATCAACTTGGATGTTTAAGGCAGCAACTTTTTTTTTTTTTTACAGAGTAAATATCTTGTTACTAAGACATTATTGGCAGATGTAGAGCGATGAGTGATGTTTATATGCTGTTTATGCAAGTAGTCAGTTAGAAATGTGCTTATCAAATATGATCCAGTGGGCTTAGGGTTAAGCCCCAAATCTTCACCACCTGGATGTTTTCCTTTTGTGATTCAACTGTAATCCAGCATTTGTAGCTTTGGAAGTCGCTCATATTTCTCAGCTGCAAGGAGACGCCACAGGAAGTGAGTGAATGTGCATGCTTTTTTTTTTTTTTGATGGCGCAGACTTCGCAAACACACGCATCAGGGCTTCCTGTCCCACTGGTATACTCCAAATTTAATGCTTCCATGAGCTCTTGCATCACAGGCAGGAAGATAAAATATTCATCATAATCATGAGTGGTGTGGTGGGGTTTGTTTGGATGCCACACACACACGTTCACAGAATAAACAGTGTCAGAGGAAGAGGCGGCCTGTGCCAGATTCATTACTCGCTAAACATCTCTCCTCCAATGCTAATGATTACAAACCTGCAGGCCGGTAAACACTGACCTTCAGTGTGACTTCACAGTCTCATCTGCTCACCATCACACTCAGCGGAGGAAATAACACTTTATGTAATGCAGAAACTCAAAAAATCTGTTTTCATGGAATATATCGAGCAGTTCAGTATGGATTTTCTGAAGACTCGATCGCTTTATATGATGAGCAGATTGAATTTAGTCTTTTATTCACATATAAACATTCATCAGCTCACACATTAGATCTGGTAAACGGAAGCTCAAGCAGTTTCGCTTGACGTGTGAGAACCAATGAGGTTCATTCTCCTGTTACGCAGCACGTTTGAGCTTCAGCAAGAACCAATGAGGTTCATTCTAATGTTACGCAGCACGTTTGAGCTTCAGCAAGAACCAATGAGGTTCATTCTCGTGTTACGCAGCACGTTTGAGCTTCAGCGAGAACCAATGAGGTTCATTCTAATGTTACGCAGCACGTTTGAGCTTCAGCAAGAACCAATGAGGTTCATTCTCGTGTTACGCAGCACGTTTGAGCTTCAGCAAGAACCAATGAGGTTCATTCTCGTGTTACGCAGCACGTTTGAGCTTAAGCAAGAACCAATGAGGTTCAGTCTCGTGTTACGCAGCACGTTTGAGCTTCAGCGAGAACCAATGAGGTTCATCCTCGTGTTACGCAGCACGTTTGAGCTTCAGCGAGAACCAATAAGGTTCATTCTAATGTTACGCAGCACGTTTGAGCTTCAGCAAGAACCAATGAGGTTCATTCTCATGTTACGCAGCACGTTTGAGCTTCAGCAAGAACCAATGAGGTTCATTCTCGTGTTACGCAGCACATTTGAGCTTCAGCAAGAACCAATGAGGTTCATTCTCATGTTACGCAGCACGTTTGAGCTTCAGCAAGAACCAATGAGGTTCATTCTCATGTTACGCAGCACGTTTGAGCTTCAGCAAGAACCAATGAGGTTCATTCTCATGTTACGTAGCACGTTTGAGCTTCAGCAAGAACCAATGAGGTTCATTCTCGTGTTACGCAGCACGTTTGAGCTTCAGCAAGAACCAATGAGGTTCATTCTCATGTTACGCAGCACGTTTGAGCTTCAGCAAGAACCAATGAGGTTCATTCTCGTGTTACGCAGCACGTTTGAGCTTCAGCAAGAACCAATGAGGTTCATTCTCATGTTACGCAGCACGTTTGAGCTTCAGCAAGAACCAATGAGGTTCATTCTCATGTTACGCAGCACGTTTGAGCTTCAGCAAGAACCAATGAGGTTCATTCTCGTGTTACGCAGCACGTTTGAGCTTCAGCAAGAACCAATGAGGTTCAGTCTCGTGTTACGCAGCACGTTTGAGCTTCAGCAAGAACCAATGAGGTTCAGTCTCGTGTTACGCATCACGTTTGAGCTTCAGCAAGAACCAATGAGGTTCATTATCGTGTTACGCAGCACGTTTGAGCTTCAGCAAGAACCAATGAGGTTCATTCTCGTGTTACGCAGCACGTTTGAGCTTCAGCAAGAACCAATGAGGTTCATTCTCGTGTTACGCAGCACGTTTGAGCTTCAGCAAGAACCAATGAGGTTCATTCTCGTGTTACGCAGCACGTTTGAGCTTCAGCAAGAACCAATGAGGTTCATTCTCATGTTACGCAGCACGTTTGAGCTTCAGCAAGAACCAATGAGGTTCATTCTCGTGTTACGCAGCACGTTTGAGCTTCAGCAAGAACCAATGAGGTTCATTCTCGTGTTACGCAGCACGTTTGAGCTTCAGCAAGAACCAATGAGGTTCATTCTCGTGTTACGCAGCACGTTTGAGCTTCAGCAAGAACCAATGAGGTTCATTCTCATGTTACGCAGCACGTTTGAGCTTCAGCAAGAACCAATGAGGTTCATTCTCGTGTTACGCAGCACGTTTGAGCTTCAGCAAGAACCAATGAGGTTCATTCTCATGTTACGCAGCACGTTTGAGCTTCAGCAAGAACCAATGAGGTTCATTCTCATGTTACGCAGCACGTTTGAGCTTCAGCAAGAACCAATGAGGTTCATTCTCGTGTTACGCAGCACGTTTGAGCTTCAGCAAGAACCAATGAGGTTCATTCTCATGTTATTATCTCTGAATTATTGTCCATTCACAATCCTGGAAGGTATATATAGTGTATATAAAATTGTATTGTTTGCTTAAAAGTTGAGCGTTTCAATTCAACCACTTACAGTGTTCTATTTTGGTTAGGATGATGCGTTGAAGTTAGTTGGCATTTATAATTAGATGTGTGTAGATTAAATGCAGGAATTGAAGAACCTTTTCTCTCAGACAAAGACAGACCACAAAAGGTTATTCCTCACAGAAAGAGTCCATTTAATCTGCAGTGTGTCGTCATGATAAAGATGCTAACAAATGGTTTTCTTGTGTCTCTACTGCAGTTTAGGTCAGAAGAACAATGAACAAATTGACCTTGAAAACTATTTCAATGTAGCACCCATGGTATTCTTTAACATTACTTGGAGAACAATGCAAATACCATGTTATGTGAACGCATAGCCATTTAGTACCAAGGTTAAATTCACCACTCTCTAACCATTACAATAGCAGTTGTAAATTGTTATATAACATCTTTAAGAAATTAAATAACAATTATATACAATATAATTTAATTATACATATAGTTGTAATGTAAAAGAAATATATATGAATATACTTCAAAGAACATCATTATTGTGGTGCATGAACAAATATTCATGGAACTATTAATACCGTAGTGTGAATATTTTGACATGCACAACAATCCTGATGCTCTTTGAAGTATAAACACACACACACACACACACACACACACACACACACACACACACACACACACACACACACACACACACACACACACACACACACACACACATATATATATATGAATCTTTTTTTTAATTCTCGTGCCCTTTATATTATTGCCCCTCTCTTTTTATAGGCCTATAGAATATTATCTAATTTCTACACTGCCATATCTCTCTCTCTCTTACAGAAATATGTCTTTGTCACCATACCCATAATGCACTCTGCTCCCATGTTGTATAATACTGATAGAGCAGGGCATAATTCATTCTTCTTCCTGCAGAAACTGACAGCTATTTCTGTACTATCCTGCATATTGCAAACTCCATCACCTTGGGAACAAGCGTTCAGTCGATCGTCTGCAATTCAAGCACATGCTGAATATTATCAGCGGTGCAGCCCATATTGAACTCACGAGTTTCGTATCATAGCATATGCAAAACTAACTGTTCCTACAAAAGAGATAATGAACAGAATGAGTATCATGTTCATATTTACATGCTACTTCAATGCATGTCAAAAACGGGTAACAACGATGCAAATTTGTAGTTGCCGCAGTGCAAATATCATTGCTCATGTTTTTTAAATAATTTGTAGGCCAATTTTAAAAAAATGATCTGGTAAATGATTAAAGGGAAATGAGAGGGGTAAAACGTTATTACACATGATTCTGCGGACCGGAGTTGATTTTACAGCCAAGTTTGATAAGCGTCGTTACCAATTCACACATCATTAGCTGTAATCTCACCGACCAACACAAACCTTCCAAATGTGAAAACTGTTGGCAAAGGCAAGCATGCACTCAGATCACCTTCATATCTCTACAGCATACTGCATCAATTTAGTGAGGATTGTGGGTAAATCGATTGAGCTTTGAGCTGGTGCACCATTAAAAGATCCCACACGCAGTGATGTCATTCGCTGGCTCAAAACAGCAGTTTCGATTATCGGTGGGTGAACACAACAATCTCACCCACCTGCTAAGAGATAGGAAAAAAGACAAGTTACTGAGGAAGCGTTTTGTGCATTTAAAAAAAAAAGAAGAAAAAAAAAAGAATACAGTTATCGGTTATACTGTATCTGTTTCTCTAAACTAAATTCTATAATGAAAAAAAATCTGTTGGTTTGAAATGCCATCAATTAAAGGTCAAGGTTGACAGATTATATATTACGGCAACTGTTGTGTGTAAATAAGCTCCTCACAAACATCTATAGTAGTAGATTATCATTCATGTTGCCAGTAAATGTAAATGTGTTTGTCAATGTAAAATAGTGTAAGAATGGCTGTGGGCAAAAGTGATGTCTGGTCTAGGAAAATTGACATCTTCACCCTTTATTCAAAAGTTATTAAAAATGTGTTAAAGATTTTGTAAGGATATTGTCACCTTTACATTTAAGATGTGGGACAAGAGAGCTTTAATGGCAGACATGAGGGACTTATAGCTGAATTACAATAAATAAGATTAGAAATATAAGATGGGGCTTGTCCATTAAGAGTTTTAAAAACAATCAGCAAAATTTTGACTGGATTCTAAAAAAGACAGAAACTAATGAAGAGAAGCTCAAATTGGAGTGATAGTTTTTTTGGGAATGGAGTTTTTTTTGCACTAGTTCAGCACATTCACAGTCTAGCTGCTGCATTCTGCAAGCATCTGTATACGTGCCAATAAAGGTTGGGGAAGACCAAGATACAAATAATTACAATAGTCCAGACATGATGTGATAAATGCATGAATAACTTTTTACAAGTCACTTCCAGTTTAACAATGAGAAAACTGAGGAAATTATTTGCTATCCAGCATTTAATATCCTCAAGACAGTCCATGAGAGGCTGCAGAGATTTTAATGGAAGGTACAGCTGAGAATCATCGCCATAGAAATGAAAAGAAATGTAATACTTCTTAATGATATTACTGAGTGGAAGCATGTCCAGATTTAGGAGTGAGGGCCCCAAAATAGACCCTTGAGGAACCTCACAGGAGAGAGAGGCAGATGATGAGAAAAAACTGGCCATAAACTGAGAACATCCTAAAATTAAGATATGACCCAAACCAAACTATATAACAATTCTATATAAAACAATAGTAGATTTAACATCAAAAATTAAAGTTAAAGTGTATGTTTTTAATGTAACCTTCTCGCTTTAAATACTTTGGTCAAAGAATAATTTATGCAATTGTATATTGTTTATTTTAACAAATCAAAATGTAAATCAAATGCAGTTTCGTGTCTGTCCTTGTATTGTTTATCTGATCAAGGTTGCTATGGGATTTAGAAAGTAATTAGTAATAAGTAATCAAATACATTTGAGAGAGTAGCTACTACAGTAATCTAATTACACTGTTGAAAATGTAATTAGCAAGCGTTAATTAGCACTGTAATTAGTGTGACGTTTAAAGTCCCTGACTATACCTCTGTAGTGCCAAAATATCTTTAGTTTAGCCTATCATTTTTTCCATGTTCACTTGTATTATTGTTATTTTTGTTCTTTAGGCCCTATCTGACATTCTCTAAAACGGCTAAACAAAAATCTATATTTGCTTTGTATTTTACAATTATTGAACTAGTACAATAGAACAAAACACAAATTTACCACGAAAAATAATTCAATCAAAAGATTCGATAACAACTCAAACTCAATGCGTTTGTCATTAGCATGTTGCTAAGGCTAATGGCCCATTCACCACAAGGAAGATGACTATAAAGATAATGATAAAGATATAGTTTAAAAAATCGTTCTCAGTATAAAAGAATAGCACAGATCACAAACGATATGGTTGTTGGAATCATTTCCGAACGATTTTATCCAACTGATGAACGATAAAAAAAAAATATTGACAGCCAATCAGAATCCATCCTGCTGAAACGAGCTCGAGCATTTAAACTGACAGACAAGCACGCGCTTTAAATAAATAAAACTATTGTTCTTGGTGTGAACGGCCCGTCAACATAATACATGGGCATGATACAATGCATTCCGGGTTTTTGAAGGATACATGCAACTGAATTTGGTTAAAAGCTTTTAAAGAGGGTTTGCATTGGGAAGTGGTGCCTGATGGTGCTGAACAGAGTTTATGTCGCCATCCGCGGTCACTACCCCACCAGAGAGCCGCTGCTGTGGATGAACGGGTGAACTCTCTGTCTCTGTGCTTCGGGAACACAACGGGCGGGTTTTACAGCTCGGCTGTCGGGTCCATTAAAGCAGAGTCAGCATTATGGACGCTAAGAGGATTAGCTGATGGACATTTCTGCTGTCTCTGTCACTTATCAGAACGAGAGGTGGAGCTGGAATCATGCTCTTTACCGAGGAATCGCACTCGTCTTTTCGAAATCTCTCCAACTCTTTCACAGAGAGGGTTATTTACTCTGGGGGACATAAAACACTAGGATGGACAATGTTCTGGCATGCACACATGACGTCTATATTTAAATATCTTTAAAGTAGGCTACAAAACCAATATGCAACAGTAAGGAGGTGCAGATTTGTCCGACTCTGCACTTTGCTTCTAAAGCAATCCACATCTATTAATCTCTTACAATGTGCAAATTACGCATATGTCCTACAAACATTCATGCATTTTTAGTTATAAATTAGCCATGTAAAGCCTGACATTAAAAACAATCATAGACAAGTCAATGCTAGTAGACTAGGCTATATAGGCCTACTCGGTCAAGTGTTTAGTGTGTTTTCATTCATGTTTGTATTTCAGTCATTTTGTATATTTCTCGTCCATTCCCTGTTTGATACTTACTGATTTGATTTGAGTTTTTGTGTTGTCAATTATCTCATTAGATCTTTTTTTTTGCCCGGTGTATTATTTAGTGCTGTGTTTTCCTCGGGTCGTTGTCTGTCCTCGTCAAAGGCGTTGGAAGATTAGAGTTTGTTTAATAAGTTTAATAATCTGCATCTAGATCCCGCCATCTTTCCTTTGTGCTGCAACCGGCGACCTACATACACACATTTTTTTTTTAGTTTATTGAACCTTTAGTCATAATATTTTAAAAAAGTTTGCATGTCTTTTTTTGAGACTTCAGGCTTCTAAGGCTCATGATAAAATGAGAATAATAATGTAAATGAGCTCTTTATAACAGTATAGCAGACTACTTAAAAAACACAGTCATCACTCTATATGTGCAAATAATATCTTAATAAGATGATATTTAAAAGCTTATGTTTATGATCAAAGCTCTATAGCTTATATTGTGGGGGAAAAACAATGCAAGGCTTTAGTAATGTGCATATTCAATACGACAGTAGGCTTTATAGGGTTAAAGAGCTTAAGCACTTCTGCAGTATATAAGCATAGGTTATGCACACTCATAACTGAAACTGATAATCAGCACATATTTATCATTCTTGTTTTCAGCATTCATTGCCATGTTCAAAATTACCTTGTGATTTCAGCACAAGGAGCTTCATGGATTGAGATCACTGGGATGGTGCACAGCTGGAAGCATCTCAGGCCTGATGATGGGTCTCACACACACACACACACACAACCATCTGCGAGTCTGACAGATGAAGGTTCAACAGATGCCCGGCCAACTGTAACAAGTTGGAGCTTGGTGGAAATCGGGGAAATACAACCTAAGGCTGTTTTTTTATGATTCAAGCAAGAGAAACTCTACTAAACACAGATTTGGATCATCTTGCTTCTAGAGGATTCTGTGCTTTGTGAAGGGCACTAAGAAAAACAAAACTAAGTGCAGACCAAACAGAAATAAAAGCATAATCTTCTGTACCCAGACTAGCACACTAAAAAGTCTGATACACTTCATTTAGTTCATCTGGCAAAATAAATAAATACAAAGAATAAATAATAATTATTATTTTTTTTTTTACAATATGTTACTACATTTAACTGAAACTATAACCATAAAAAACATTTGTTGCTTGAAATAAATTTGAACTGAAATAAAGTAAACTTTTGTTCTTAAGTAAGCGTTAAGAAAATTACAAAAGTGAGCATTTGTAAGCGTTTTTTCTATATTCCTAATTATATTACTAGGATATTGGTTGTTTATTAGTACTATTACTAGAAGCACATATTAAATGTGTATTTAATACCTAAACATAACTATCTTACTAACTATTAATGAGCAGTAATTAGGAGTTTGAGGCAAAATCCGTAGTTAATAGTGAGAATTGGACCCTAATATAAAGTGTCGCCTTATTCAAAGTAATATCTAGTAGAAAGAGTGAAACTTTTTAAAAAAAAGTGAAAAACCCCATATTAATGGTGGCTATTTTGTATAGAGATGAAAATAAACAGTGTACATATATCTAGGCCATAATGTTTGCTGTGTTGCAGATTTTGTGTTCATACAGCTGACTCAGGATCAGCCGTGCTGGAAATATTTATGACATCGCAGGAAGCTTTGACCCTTCGTCAGTTATTCAGGTCAAGGAAAGAGGGCATGATGTGGATTAGTCATGAGCTGAAAGACGATATGAAGGACAACAATGCAGTTAATATGAGGACGCAAAGTATATCAGTGTCATTTTTGTGTAGCGTGTTAGAAATAACTTATCCCAGCGCTAGACATGGCAAGGTCAAGGGCTCGATTCCTATATGATTTATATTCATCCACACATGGATAAAATGTAGAGCTCAAAGAATCTTCAGAATGAAATACTAGCACAGTATACATTTCTTTCCATTGAATAATGGAGAGAAATAGTTTCAAAATGACTTCACTGCATGTTTAATTCAGTAAGTAGCATAAGAGTTGTCTTGCAGTTTTGATCAAAGCAAAACTTTCCTTACTTTAGATTACAAAATTCACAAAAAGTTACAAATATAATGGCAGGTGTTACTTCGTTCATTCGTCAAATTGGAAATGGAATGGAGAGCATTGCATTGTGGGATATACTGTAGTACCCATTATTTTACTGCACATTTTGGCAAATGTAGTAGATATTCCATGCAAACAGAAAATTAGCAGCATGCATACTGCATATGATAGTATCCTATTCTGAACAAACAAGTGGCTTTAGATAAAAGCATCCAAATGAATAAAGGTAAACACACCATTTCATTTCGAAAACCGAAGTTTATCTGTGAACAAAATAAGGGTTTAGTAAAAAAAGGCTTAAACGTTTCTTTGCATCCAGCAGTTCTGAACAAAAGTATAGTAGCGATGATTTTTCTAGTCCAACAGACGCTCTCATTTTGGGTCACTTCGAGAGAGAGAGAGCATCTGCCATTTAAACGTGCAGGGAAACAATAAAAAAATATACACAAGTCAAAAGCTACAAAAGGAAATGAAGCGTACGTCTGGCGCTGAATGAGCCGTTCAGCACTGAAGAGCTAAACTACAGCGTACTGCTGATACAACAGCTCACGGATCCTGTAGTAGTCATCACAATGGCAGCCTTCCAGACAGATGCGGCCCGCTTCCGTCTGAGAGAGAGAGAGAGAGAGAGAGAGAGAGAGAGAGAGAGGTCAAGAGTCAGAGTTATAGCACGCGGTGAGGTGTTCAGGATGTGTTCCTGCATACAAAAACAGCTAAACGCTAGAGTCTCAAGATGATTTTACACAAAAAGGAAGCTAAGTGGTCACTTTTTGTGGTAGTTTCCTGATATTTTGTTCCAAAGACTTTATATATACAAAGACGGTGCACTCGTATTAGTATGAATGGGAGAAAGTGCAACACACAAAATTAGTCCCGCCTTGTAAATAAAAGAGATAATTGGCCATTTGTAAAGTCATCGCGTCACTGTTTGAAGCTCCGGTTGCTTTAGGCTGTTTACACCTGGTATTAGGGTGTGTTCAGACAAAAAGCTGTTCCACTTAGCGTTCACATTGGCATTTTAACACAGAACCTAAAGATTCAGATACAGGCATAGGGATGTGTTCACAACCTGATTCGGCTCGGCTTTTATTATGTATATAATATATATTTATATAATATATATAATAAAGCTGATGCTCTCTCAGTTATCATAATTTCTCAGTGAAAGACTTGTCTAAAGGGGCATTTACATGACATCATTTTCAACAAAAAATGGAAAACTTATGCATTTTGGTCATACATTTACACAACGGTTTAGGGGCCTGAAAACGTCTGTCACATTTTTGAAAACGGGTATCAAATTTTCGAAAATGTTACCGTTATCGTCCGCAATAACTGGGGTCATGAACAAAAGACAGAGAAAATCACTCTCTGCTCTTGGCTGAATAACTTTTGTAACTTTAATAAGAATCATATTTAATGCATACAGTGAAAACTAAGCAGTGTTTTATTTTTACATTTGATTATTCACTTTCTATTGTTAAATAAACCTAATGTAGAACACTGTAAAACACTGCTGTTCACTTTCAGAAGCTGTAAGGATATTTCTTGTCACAAAAAGAATGTGAAACACATATGTTGGTTATATAATTATAAATATATTTTAAAGATCATTTAATTTAATTTTACACACTTTAAGCATTATTGTATCGCATATTGAATATCACATTATTTAATGAGTTATGGCATATCGCATTTTTCTTCACTATCGTGCAGCCCTATTCAAAAATGTGCAGTTCATTGCACAAATGCATCTTAAAGGTGACGTCCCAGAATTACCGGACCCAGATTTGGCCCATGAACACATCATGATTGCACGCCTCATATTGTGCTTTCCATTAATCATATACTCATACCAGATGATTTGCATATTGTGAGGTGTAATCTGATTCCACTCACCCTCCTGACAGCGACCATGTTATTACACACCAGAACTCCTCCCACAAACTCCGCCTGGATGCCTTCCCGCAGCAGAACCTGCTTAAAGTCCGACAGTCGAGGTTCGTTGATGAACACGGACTGATGACCCGGGACCTGTGAACAACACGTGTTAGTTCCTGTCACTACCCATGCGTACTCAATAAGTAAGGGATAATGCACCAATAATACTTTTTTCTAAAGTCACCTTCATTTATATAGCGCTTTTAACAATATAGATGTTTCAAAGCAGCTTTACAGAGATAACAGGAAATTAAAGTAACAGAGATTGTTTTGGCTTTACAGCAGCTCTGGAATAAAGTTATTGTCCAGCTAAAGTTAGTTTTGATTGATTCACTTCCGTTGCAACGATCATTAGTCATTAACTTAGACACGCATTTATTCAAACTCTTGTCATTCCTAACCTATATGACTTTCTTCTAAGGACTGGGAATGTCAAGTCCAAAATGACAAATACTCAGTCTGACCTGGCCACTGTGCTTAACCGCTGACTATATAGACATAAATGTCAGCCTTTTCTACACCAGACAGGCTTCAAAAGATTTAGTTAGTATCAAATGAGTTAATGCATTAACAAATTAAACCTTATTGTTAAGTGTTACCATATTTTTATAGTTTGAAAACTCGAACGCTCCAGTCCCGTGTTATTTTAAAAGCATGCATTGAAAAAGATGACCAGCACATTATTCAAAAACTTTTCCTTGTATTCCATGTGGGGAAAAAATTAAGTTTGTATGGGTTATGACATTATAATGGGGAGTAAATAATGACAGTATTTTCCGTGGGTGCTATTCCTTCGCTAACACGATTCGCTAACACTATTTTGCACAAAACAGTGCCTGGTGGCTCGAGAACGCAAACTATGAAATAGGATCCAAGGTACAAGCCTTGAAAAATTAATAATACAGAATTTTTTATTGCTTCCTCGTAGCCACGTGAACCGAAATTATCCCGACAACGTTGAAATGTCATAATCATTTGTTAACAAACAGGAACTCATTACTTCAATGAGCACATTGTTTCTGCCTTAAATTATTACACTGTTTAAATTAATACATTGTTAGCTAACTGTGATTTTATATATGTACATTTCTGAAATACATAACAGTCACCTCTGATAGCAGATCACTCTGAATTGTACTGTGGACCCATGCATTTTCTGTAAAGCTGCTTTGAAACGCTGTGTATTGTGAAAAGCGCTATACAAATAAATGTGAATTGAATAGAATAATGTACTTCCAGACGGCTGTTATCGTAAAACCGTCTGGATGTACATTATCCCGCTTATTACACGGCTATTTGTCATATAAGTAAATTATTAGACATTAATTTGAGTTGAAATGTTTAGCTCATTAAACACAAAGCTTCCACAAAGAAAAACAGTTACTAACAAGCAGCTTTGAGTCTAGACAATCGAACAAGTTCAAGTTCAATAACTGACCTTGTAATGCCACACCTGACCAATCAGAATCAAGCATTTCAGAGAGCCATGTAATATAACACCTTATCTGTTTATCACAGAGCCTTTGGAGTGCTTGATGAGATGTTTCATCCTGCTTCCTCAGTCAGCAGATCTATTTTAAACTAGTTTCTCTGATGTCTGATGAACTGTAGCGTATACAGTTTTATCTTAACCTTCATCATGAGCTCAGGTTATCTCAGATTATATTGTAACTCACTCTCTGTTCCACTTAGGGCTGCACGCCTAATCAAAATCAACTGAAATTGCAATATGAATTTGCTATTAAAGGGATAGTTCACCCAAAAATGAAAATTCTGTCAGTATTTACTCACCCTCATGTTGTTCCAACCCCGTAAGACCTTCGTTCATCTTCAGAACACGAGTTAAGATATTTTTGATGAAATCTGAGAGCTGGATCACTCCTCCATACTAGTCCATAGGCTTCTTCAAGGATTGAAACTTGCCGGCCTCAAAAACTTATTAAAAACATCGTTAAAATAGTCCCAGTGACTACAGTGGCTCAATCTTAAGTTTATCAAGCCACGAGAATACTTTTTGTGCGCAAAAACAAACAAAAATAACGACTTTATTTCAACTCTTCATTTCCTTCTCGTGGGTCTCTAGTCAGTTAAACTAGCATGTTTGCGTAGAGCTACGTCACACGCAGGCTCACTATTGGCCGACGCTGGTCGTGTGTGTGATGCGTGTGACGTACAACAACAGAAGCTTACGCTGTTACACTAGTTTAACTGACTCAGAAGGAAATGAATAGTTGAAATAAAGTCATTATTTTTGTTTGTTTTTGCACACAAAAAGTATTCTCGTGGCTTGATAAACTTAAGATTGAGCCACTGTAGTCACTGGGACTATTTTAATGATGTTTTTAATAAGTTTTCGAGGCCGGCAAGTTTCAATCCTTGAAGAAGCCTATGGACTAGTATGGAGGAGTGATCCAGCTCTCAGATTTCATCAAAAATATCTTAACTCGTGTTCTGAAGATGAACGAAGGTCTTACGGGGTTGGAACAACATGAGGGTGAGTAAATACTGACAGAATTTACATTTTTGGGTGAACTATCCCTTTAATAGCAAATTCATATTGCAATTTCAGTTGATTTTGATTAGACGTGCAGCCCTAAGTGGAACAGAGAGTGAGTTACAATATAATCTGAGATAACCTGAGCTCATGATGAAGGTTAAGATAAAACTGTATACACTACAGTTCATCAGACATCAGAGAAACTAGTTTAAAATAGAAGGCTGCAATTTAACTGAATAAATGTATGGTCTGTGTTTCAGAGTTCTTACACGTGAACCGCTCTTTAAGTTTACTTAACCCCTCAGCTGTCACCCTTTTTAAGAATAGACATGAAAATGCACTATCCAAACTTAAATGATTGTAATTCAAGGATTTGGAATATAGCCTTAAGTTTGTTTAAAAGAAGACACTCAGCAAATTAAGTGAAAGTACTTCAAAAATAAAGTATGGAAAAGTTATGGAAGTTTAAATTGACTGTAAATCAAATACTGTACTAAATATTTTTTTATTTTAAATAAAATATTTATTTTAAAAACACTTTTAATTACTATAAAAATCAAAGCCATATGTCTGACCAAGTTGTTTCAAATTTGAAGTTGATATCACACAAATTTAAGTTCCTATGAGATTTTGTTTAAGTGCAGTACTAGAAATAGCCACCGGGCGCCACCCACATTACATTGATTTTTTTATGCATTATTTTTTCAAGAAATTAAAAAAATTCTCTCTAAATATCACTTCTATGACAAAATATGGAACCTTGAGACTCAGACGTTTCCGACAATATGTGTTTGTCAAGATTAGAAAAGGTTTTGATTATAAAGTAGTTCAAATAAATGTTGTAATATGAAACCTGACTCCACCCACTAGTGGAGGAGCCCGATAAAAGAATTTACATTACTGTTTAAAATAGTAATATTTATTTTTATATTGTAAGTGTACAGCTGTAATATAAAATAAAATTAATATTATACTACTTTTCTTAAATACTTCATTTAAAAAAATGTACAGTGAAATATTACAAAAGCTATATTTCTTTTGTTTTTATTCAGTAATTTTAAATTTGTTGTTTAGTAATAATAATTACAATTTGCGAAATTGTGCAGCCCTACAAACAATCACAATTTTTATCAGGATTTCTTATTTTATTGTGAAATACTACCATGTGAATGTTTTTCCGTTTTGATTTTGTAATTTAAACATTTTTGTTTAGTAGTAATAATAATAATGATTAGTTGTAATTAATTTTAATTTAATATTTTTTAATTGATATAATAATTATTATATTATAATGACCTTGATTTCTAAAAAAAGATTAATTTTTTTTGTAAATCACAAACAAGCACAGCAAACCTGAAATTTCTGTCATTTTTAAAATCGCAATGAAAATTTTTATCAAAAAAAAAAAAAAAGAAAGTAATCCCCCAAATTGTGCAGTCCTCGTTCCACCTCATTTTTTCCCCCTATTCGCTCTCATTTTCTCTACCAAACAAACTGTAAATGATTTCCCTGTTAAACTTAATGCAGTGTTTGAGGTCTCTCACCTCGTGAACAGGCAGCGGCTCCAGCGTGGGAATGACGTCGCTCTCCTCTGAGATCTCCCGGTCATCTTCTCCAAACAGAGTCTTCATGGCCCGCTGGTTAGCCACGACGCTGGGCTCAGCCGAGAGGTCCGGTGTGACGTCCATGGCCGGTTCTCCATCCTCCGTTTCCTCTTTCGTTTCTCCCATCTCCGCGATGACACCCGTGTCCACTTTTTCCACCCGCATGTCCAGAACGCCGTCGATCCAGGCCAGCTCTGTGTCTTTAGCTTTACAGAACTGCAGTGAGCTGACCAGAGAGTCCTTCAGTCTGACCTACAGACACATTTCAAGCTGCATCAGTCTCACAAAAAAAGACTGGACACTTTCTAGATAACACTAAAATTATCTAATATCTAAAGGGAATTATAGAATGAAATAATACTTATTTTTCACTTTTGAAACATTCAAATGTAGGCGCGTTGCGCGTGGCAACACTCACCATTACTGTAGTAACACGAACTGTGTAAGTTTGGCAGGAATAGTAAGTTAGGCTATAATGCTTTCAAGTAACTACGTCGGTTTTATTTTGACATTATGAATACAATTACTGCCCTCAAATGTTAATCTGAACTAAAATAAACCTTTGTTTATAACTACTACAATATAACATTTCATTTTGTCCAAGGAGCTGTTTTGTTTTATATGGTCCTAAGAAAAGTCAAGTCTAGCTCCATCATTGCTCAGAGTAAAAGATACTTTATGATGTTAGTTTTAATAAAAAATATAATTAAAAAAAATTAAATCAAGGAAATTTCTCTGCCATTTCTTTCTTTTTGCTGTATCGAAAACTTACCGAACCGAACCGTGACAAGTGTATCGTATCGAACCGAACCGTGAATTTTGTGAACCGTTACACCCCTAATATATATATATATATATGTGCTGGGCAAGCTAACGCGTAATTATCGCGTTAACGCATTTATTAATTAATGCCGACAATTTCTTTATCGCACGTTAACGCAGTGTTTTTTTTTATTTTGAAAGTCCGTTGCTCACTGGCTCTGAATACACATAAGCCTACAGTCAAACCATGATCACAGGAGGGGTGGGATATATAACCCACCCGAACCAGCAGTGGAGAGGCTTTGGCAGGTTCTCAGGTGAACAGAAAGGGAGACAGCGCTCTGCGAGTGAATGACAGGCGCTCTATACAGTACCTATTAAACCTATAGATAACTATTTAGATTCTGGAAACTCACAAACAGCGAGCCGAGGATCAGTCTCTCTTCCAATGATTTGTGCTGCGTGTCGTGTACAAAAATAGACAACTGAGCTTCGGCAACGGGCGGGCGTGAGGCGAGCATGACCACAACAGTTTCACAGGAACGCACCTGCTTGACGCTGCACCATGTGCTCGACCACTTCACCTCACTCTGTTTAATGTAATCTTCCGCGGGAAACCATGGCATGATCAAACCTAAGCTACTATCAGAGAAGTAACGTTGGTCGACTTATATCTGTAGTAGTGATCATGACCTCTGACTACATAGACTGTTTCTGCTGCTCCCTGATACAAGATACCTGTTGACACCTGTTCAGAAAAAAAACAAGAAAACTGGACTCGTTTTAACAAGCTAGATAAAAGGTAATGCCCTGGCAGTGGCAAATAGCTTTGTTTAAATATTTGATTTGATTACATTAATGTTTAAGTTGAGATTTACAAGAAATATTTTATTGATACTGTGTAAAGGGAATACTGCTGGTATAAAAGCACCTTATTTGTTTAAAGTTTTTACAAACCACATGTTATTGCACTTTTGTGTATATAGCAGTACATTTAAATCAAAAGTGCGCAATACACTACTTTAGAATTCATTATTCAATTTTGTGCACAACAATGCGATTAATCGCGATTAAAAAATTTAATCGTTGCCCAGCACTAATATATATATATAAAAAATACATATTTTTAAGCTTATAAACATACAGAGAGAAGTATTACCTGGTAAATGTGGGTCTCGCTGGTGGCGTCCACCGTCTCCTGCAGTTTCGGCATGTAAACTTTGATTTCTTTCCCGCTGAAGGCCTTGCAGGACTCGGCCAGGTCCTGACTGGCCTCAAGCGGGCCGTGAACGATGACTAGCTGTCTGGGTTTCATCTGGTTTATGATCTTCTTAATGGAGTCCCCGTCAGAACGGCCCTCATAATCGATGTACGAGACTCGAGCTCTGAGACACAACAGATGAATGAATGAGTCTCAATGCTGCATATGTGGGTCATTCAAACATACGTATGACCAAGCCAAAAAATGTATCACCACAACACAAACAAAGATGAATTTGACTAATTACAGTGAGATTAAGCTATAGAATAAATAAATAAGTTCTCTTTTTTATACTCAAAGATGTAGTTCACAGACATGGTACATTTTTACAGAAATACCAGTAATAGATTACTCTGATTTTAATCATTTCCAACACAAAACAAACATTTATCATTGAAAATAGTAAATGTTAGCAGATATTTTATATTATTTAACTGTCTGACGCCAGGGACCCCTTACAGGGGAGGACATTTTCAGAGGACACCCTCATAATTATAACAGTGATTAAGCATATGTTTTAATGGTTTGATTCAATTTTAATCATCTAAAAGCATGTCTAAAAAATATATATTTTTTTTTATTACAATAATATGTCCATATGAAATGTTTTTTATTATAGAACTTCTGTGTTGTCTGTTTAAATTTTTCTGGATTTATGATTTCATAAAAACATATTCAAAAAGGCGGTAATCAAAAATGGCATAAAACATTAACAATTTAATTCTAAAATGTAGTCAAATTAAAAGGTAACAATTCATATTATTTTTTTGCAAACAAAGTGTTGCACAAGAGAGATTTACTGTTAAAATTAAAACATTGAAGAAAATGAAATATTTGCATTATAATTATTTTAAGAAGTACATTCCTCTGTACAATAGAAATAGTCACATTTTTTGTCACAATGTCAAGTTAAACTCTCCTTTGAGTTTCTGTATGTATATAATATTATGACCATAGTTTTTATCAAATGAAATGGTGAAATGCTGGTAAAGCGACTCTCAGAGCAGCTCTGCTTTATGTGCTCATGTCCTCATTTAATGAGAAAACCAGAGAGTAAAGAGAGTCACATGTGCTTGAGTCAGTGAGATGAGAGATGTGAGTCTTTTTTTATTTATTTAAATAACTAAGTAGGGAAGTGTACTACAATTAAACTCAAATCTCAAATGCTTTAAATATTTTCTCAGCTGATTATGGAGTTTGAACTCACATGATGTACCAGTTTAAAGGCAAATAAACACACAAGCCACAGAAGAGCAATTCATTAGAGATGGATGGAGGGTTATTAATGACTCGGAGCAATTATTCTGTTAAAACTGACAGCAGGGTAATGGCAAACACTGACATTTGGGTATACGAGCGTTTGTGGGAAACATGGGTATTTTTAAACTGACTGTAGGATACCATGATTTTACATCTCAGGAAAAGCCTGACATTTTACCAAACACTGATTTGTGACAATCATACATGCCGGAGGTAGAGCGCCCCCTGCAGGCCACAATCAAGAATGACACATCCTGAACACTGCAGAGGTTAATACAATCTAACCTCAATCTAACCTAAAAAATACATAGAATAAATCCTGAACACTGCAGGGGCAACTAATTTGCTAATATTCATTCACGCATGAAAGGTTTGATTTCACTCATCTATCATAATCAGTCACTTCTCGAGGGTCTTGATGTCATGATGAAGTCCTCACCTGATCTCCAGTGTTTGTGTATTGCTGGTGCATTTGGTGGGGACGTCGGACAGGTCTTGCTCCATGGGCTCGTCTCCGTTAATCAGTCCAGACTCCAGTTTGCTCTTCTCCTCTTCAGTGGCCTGGAGTTCAGGAACCAGAAAATCCTCTGGCCTTAGGGTCAGGGGTCAAAGGTCATTCATCAGAAAATAAAGAACTGACACATGAATATTACACAATAAACAGAAGAGAAAGCTAAACAGAAAAAAAGTATACATATTCTCAGGGATTCATAAAATATACTGCTTTCTATTAGCTTATAGAGTAAATATTAGCACAAGCCCATGAATACTGCATAAATACCATGGTATTACCATCTGATACCATCACAGCACTTTACTGTAAGAGGAAGAATTCATTTCCATTTATAGATTTGGCAGATGCTTTTATCCAAAGCAATGCATTGCATTCCAGCTACACGTTTTATAATTCGTCTTGTTCACCTGATGATTTCTCCGTACTCATCCCATTTGATTCGCTCCTCGTGTGTTGGGAACATGGGGTAGGACTTCTTAGCCTGTTTGAAGAAGCTGCCCTTCCTCCCGCCCTCGCCCTTCATCATCAGGTCGTGATGTTTGGTCTTCACCACCACCGGCAGCTCCAGATCGTCTTCCATATCGCTCTCATCGCTCGAGTCCAAGTCCACCCTGACCAGGAACACAGAATGCTGTTACCGAACCTCAAATGTAGATCTGTGAATTAGATCTGAACAGATGATTGAACTTGTGATATGGCTGAATGGGATTATTAAACCACAAATGGCTGAGATTACCATCGACGAGGCGTAAAAATGAACAAACGACAACATAAGGGTGGTTGACGTAATATGCTCAAGAACTGTGCTTTTCTCAGCACGGTTAGGTTAAAATCAAACTGAATGTATAAAGGAAACTGTATATTTGAGGTTTTTACCCATTTTTAATGACCATTTTGAATTCAGCAGTTCATTTAAATAGTTGCGTGAGATGCAAAATTATTAAGTTATACATTATAATCATTCAATTAAAATACGCAGAATAATCCGTATAATCTCTTAATTAATGTGGGGTCATAACTGACTGTATTACTAGTTACTAGTTTTAGACAAAGTATAGCATATTGCATGACATTATTAGGACATTTCAACTTTATATTACAACAGTATAATAAAACTGTAATAGTCATACAAAAATTTATAATATTATTAATGAAATGAAACAATAGTTGTAGATATTAATAATTTGATGTTAATACAATAAAAATATTGTGTACTGTGATATTTTATTAATATCAATATATTACAAATGTAACAAATCATGATTGTATTTTAAAATAAGGTGACTGGGTTCCCAAAACAATCATGTAAATAAAAAACAAAGGTCAATGTACACTACCATTCATAAGTTTGAGGTCAGTACGTTTTTTTTTATTTATTATTCAGCAAGGATGCACATTCAATTTATTATAACTGACAGTAAAGACATTTATAAAGTTACAAAAGATTTATATTTCAAATAAACGCTGTTCTTTTGAACTTTCTATTCATCATTGAATCTTGAAAAACAAAATGTATCAGTTTCCAGAAAAATATGAAGCAGGACAACTGTTTTTAACATTGATAATAATCATAAATGTTTCTTGATCATCAAATCATCATATTAGAATGATTTCTGAAGGATCATGTGACACTGAAGATGAAGGATAATGATGCTGAAAATAATTCAGCTTAAATAAATTAGATTTTACAATATATTCACATATAAAACGGTTATTTTAAATTGTAATAATATTACTCAATATTACTGTTTTTACAGTATTTTTGAATAAATAAATGCAGCCTTGGTGAGCAGAGGAGACTTCTTTCAAAAACCTTTAAAAATATTACCGACCCCATATTTGTGAAAGGTAGAGGACGATATAAAAGAGAACTGGGTTATTTTTCATTCAGTTCACTTGTTTTGGGTTAAATAAATCATAACTGTGTAGAGCATTGAACAGTGCGTGGGTAAAATATGAATTAATTTGGAGAGGAAAAGCAGGTTTTGCTCGCCCTGATCAACACGAGAGCTGCTGTTTCAAAGTGAGTTTATTCCGTTTTAAGCAGCGGCAGCGAGGATGTTGAATGTTTAACATAACTTTTTGACCCAATCGTGCAGCACTAGGATGAATGATTCATGAAATATTTATAGCTATAGATTTTTTTTTCAGCGAGGATCTGTGCTTTGAATATTTGCAGAGAATTACCTACCCTAAACTTGATAAATAATGCTGTAAGAAAGACTTGGTTTGATAAGCCGTGCATTCAGGGTGAATCAAAGCAGTTTTTCATTCTGACAGTATTTTAGTCACAAACTCATTTCCACTCACTCTTTCGCCTGCTCCAGTTTTTTGGCAGCTTCTTTCTTCATTTTCTCTTTCTCCAAGTATTCCTCTAGTTCTCGCCCTTCCAGTCGGCAACGTTTTCTTATCTGGTTTCAAAATAATATTCAAAATAAGTCAAACAAATCAGACGCTGCACAGTCTCATAGTTAAATAAAGTGCATATCCACTGGCTTTTCACTGATCATCTGAAACATACAGCACACAAAAATGTAAAAATCAAAAGCACTACAGAAGAATAACTAATCACAAGATCTGACAAACATTTGTGGGATCTAATCGTTGATATTCAGAGATTTGTCTGATAGAAACAAGCAAGCTATTTACGTACAAGCAAAACAGATTCAAATCAAGTGGTTGTAGTCTTTGGTAACACTTTACAATAAGGTCTCATGGACACTTCAGTAGGATAAGGCCACGCAATCTCATGAATAATTATTAGATGTGTCATCAATTTACTATAGTTTCGCCACGTCACATCCAGTGAAGTTGACATGATGTAAATATTAAACAGAGTAATGTTAACAAATAAGACCTTATTGTAAAGTGTTTTTTTTGTCACACTTTAGTTTAGGTTTCAATTCTCACTATTAACTAACTATTGCCTCAATAAAATTATTGCTAATTAATAGTTAGTTAGGTAGTTGTCCAGTTTAGGTATTAAGTAGGATTAATAGATGTAGAATATGGTCATGCAGAATAAGGCATTAATATGTGCTTTAAAAGTACTAATAAAGAGCCAATATCCTATAAATATACATGCTCTTTACATTTGAGCATTTGAAAGCAGGCGTCTATTAGCGAATCCCTAATATATACGCAGATCGACGGATACTCTGATAGACGCCTGCTTTCAAATGCTCGTGTGTGTATCTGTGTAAGCGCTCGGTAAAGAGCGTCTATTTACAATGTTTTGTAAATTTACAACTATGTTTTTGAAGTGTTGATCATTGTAGCCAATCAGAGTCATATATGTTAAGCGTGTGAACACACTGGCCAATCAGAGTCATATGTGTTAAGCGTGTGAACACATTGGCCAATCAGAGTCATATATGTTAAGCCAGTGAACACACTGGCCAATCAGAGTCTTAATATGTGTTAAGCGTGTGAACACACTGGCCAATCAGAGTCATATGTGTTAAGCGTGTGAACACACTGGCCAATCAGAGTCATATGTGTTAAGCGAGTGAACACACTGGCCAATCAGAGTAATATATGTTAAGCGTGTGAACACACTGGCCAATCAGAGGTGTTGAAGAATCCGTTGAACAACGTTTAAAATGCTAGAGGGAAATGAAGTCGGTACTTTTGACAACAATATTCTGAACTAGTCAGTTCTTAGCCAGAAAAGGGCTGATCTAATAATGTCGGGGCCTCACCTCCAGGTCCACCCTCTTCTCCCCCGGGTTATCTATGAGGTAGCGGGCCAATGTTCCTGGTGTGGTTCTGTAGGTGAGGATGACCGAGTTCTTGGCGTCCTGGCACCACTGTATGAAGAGCTCCCGTGAGAAACCCGACTCCAGATCGGGCTGACTGCACAGAACCACCTTCGGGCTGGGCACGCGGGACAGATCGGCCAGGCTGTGGCAGAGCGAGAGGTGCCGGAACTGGAAAGGGTTGTTCCGCTTGTCCTCGAAGCATCGCATCAGTTTATCGCTCATCCACTCGACCTGTGAGGGAACATGGGAACGTTATATCTGAGATAAAACAAATTTTTTATTTTTTATTTTGTACGATTAGGAGTGTGTGATATTGGGATTTTTAAATATTTTTTTCCTTGGAACTATCATTTGTGCTATCACTTTCACACTCATTTAAAACAACAATTGCGATATTATCGTACACAACAAAAATCGCACACCCCTGTGTAGGATGTGACTGTGACAGCGAGACCTGTGACTTTGAGAACTCCACCACGTTGTAGCTGACGTTGTTGAGCAGGGCGAGCGAGTAGACGCCCAAACCTGCGTCTTTGGTCCTCCAGATCTGATCCAGGAGTTGAGCCAGCTCCAGCACTCGTCCCGCTGTATCCACTGCGATCAGCACGTTCCCGTCACCACGGAGAGTCTCCATGACATTGGCTGGAAGAGAATGTAAAACGTCACACTTTGTCCAAATGAACACAGTATTCGTACAGACACTTTAAAAATGAAATTCCAGGACTTTCAAGGACTTTAAGCACTTCTGTTTTTGGTTTTCAAGGAATACAATGAAAGATCTCACTTATCAAACAATATCTTTATAATCTTTTAAATTCTAAAAAAGGCATTCCAGAAATGCAATTTTAATAGGATTTCAAAATTCCTATTCAAGCCAGTCAAGAAACCACTGAAGGGATACTATCGCTTTCCTCATTCAAACAGATTTCTTTTCCCATGAATATATGATTGACCTGAAGAATGAAAATGTTATCATATACTTGGAAATCTATGTGCAATAACACGCTAATAGCCATGTGAAATGGCTCAATATCTTGATCAGACAGGCTGCAGGATTCATTTTGCATAAAAATATTGTCCTTGTTTTTTCTGGAAAAAGAACCCCACTAATTTCACATGTATATGTATACATCTATATATTGTCTTTCAATAATTCAAGCACTTTTAAAGTACTTATTCATAAATATGGCTGTTTTCAAGAGTTTTTCAGGACCTAAATTAAAAATATATAAAATTGAAGAACTTAATGCACTTTAAGCAACTTGTACGAACCCTGTGAACAGCATTACGAATTCTGCTTCACTGTAGCAGTGGGTTTGAGAAGTTCTGCTTAATTTGATGACAAATCATCATCATTATTTTCAGGGGAACTATTGGGTTTGTTTGAACTTACTGAGCAGCTGCTCGTCACGCTGCTTCCTGCGAGGCTGTACATACGAGGCGTTGAAGGAGTCTGTGATGAGAAGAGACGGTCTGCTGACGTTCTCCAGCAAGCAACCGTTCAGATGACTGAGAGGACAGCAAACATTATGGTTTACATTATGGCATTCTGGTTTACTCTACACCTAGATCAGAATGGCTAAGATATTTAAAGTCCCCCTGTAGTCAATAGTTTTATTCCTTAAAACTCATCTCTGATAACCAAAATTACATACTATCTAAATATTTTTTCCTTGGAAAAAAAAAAGTCTTGAATAGCTTGAATGTAACTCGACACCCTTGCCTCATTTAGTATACGCGGTTCTATGAATATGCAAATGAGCCCCGCCTCCACTCACTCAGAGATCCACTCGCTGACGATCACACTTTGATCTGATTGGTTACAAGGTAGTTCGTGATGTCAGAAACACCAGCGATTTCAAACTGTGTTTTTGAGACTCTTTGATCACTGCAGTTTTAAGGAGAAAATACTCAGCAATGCTGTCGACTTATGAATTTGCACATGGTTTGTCCTAAAGCATATTAAAAACACCACATAGACATATAAACAACATTAATAACTTGATTTTCAACACAGGGGGACTTTAAAATATGTAGTTAATTTACATTTAATCATTTAGCAGAGGCTTTTATCCAAAGCGACTTACAAATGAGGAGAGCAATAGAAGCAATCAAGCCAACCAAGAACGGTTGAGCTCTATGTATGTTTATATGTGAATAAAAGCCTAAATGAATCTGTTCATCACATAAAGCGATCATGCCTCTACACAAGACTTGGATTAAATCACTTGTGCATTAATAGATTTTCAATGGGAGGACAGAAGTCTCTCAGATTTCATTAAAAATATCTTAATTTGTGTTTCGAAGATGAATGAAGTCTAATGGGACGACATTAAGGTGAGTAAATGATGACAGATTTTTCATTTTTAGGTGAACTATCCCTTTAATAAAATAAAACTTTCTGATGCTACATTCAATTTGATTTCTTTCATACTTACATCTCCCTCTTGTGGTTGAAATCCACAGCATAGATGATTTCTTCTTCGCCGTCTTTCACTATTTTCCAGATAGTGCCACCAATCATGTGACCCGCAGGAAGTGGGGTGATGGACAGACCGTGACCTTTCCCTGTTCGTTAATAAATTATGATCAACTTTCAAGATACCAAAAAGGACACATTATCACTGTTATTGTGGATTAAAGCTTCATCATTTCTGGTTTGGTTTTCTGTTTTTGCACTTGTGAACGAAGACATTTTTTCTTGTCATTGAAAAAAAAGAAGGTGCATCTTCTCACCTTTCAGGTTGACGATCTGAGAGTATTTCAGCTGCTGGATTTTGTCAAAAGCTGAATCGACATCATCCAGTGTGAACAGAGAGAAATCTTCAGTGTTGTGTCGAGACTGAGATCAAACAAAATGTAACATAATTAATTTTTCATCATCAGAATGTTTCTCTGCCTCGTTCTGATATTTAATTTGCGCAAACAAACTGAATAGCAAGACGTGTTGTACACAACAAAATATTTTTATGGGGATTCAACTAACAATTCAACTATGATTCATAGATAAAAAATATTTTTTTAACAGAGTGGTCATTACTGCATACTGCCACTAAAAAAAAGTGATTTGTCCCCATTTGCTCCATTTAAATAATTTACACTGGGCAACAATTAATCAACAACAATAAGGGTGAAGCTCACAAAACCCATGTGGTGCGTTCAAGTCATCTCGTATAGATCGTATTTACGAGTTGAGCGTACTTGAACGCCACCAGAATGTCGTAAATACGAGTGGGGAGCTCGGGACTTTCTTTAAGCCCCGATCTGTACGAGTTGGGGGCGTGTCACTGAGAAACATGGCGGTATTTAGCAGTGATATTGCTAGACTTCTCTATTTAGAGTGAAGTAAGCTTATTGCCTGCACAGAATATGATGACATTATAATATAACAATGTAATATGTAACGATAAATGTTGCAGTGGCTTCATAAATTAATTAAAAACATAAAAAACCAAACCACACATGGTGTACATTTCTTTGTTCTTCATGTTCTAGAACTAGAGTTGAAGAAACTTGCTCTATTTTTTTGTAATTAATTAAAAGAAAGTACACCGCCATCTTACTCCGACGAAAGTGACTTGAACGCACATGCCGTAATAAACACGACTTCCCACCTCGTAAGTACAAACTTCCCAGGAGGACTTGAACGCACCAATACTGCAATGTGACTTTATTTTCATGATAATTCAGCATATTTTAGCCCCCAAAATCGTATTTCCCTAATGCAAAATAACAATAAAAAAACTTTAGCATTACTGTAATGCAAAAATAATTCAACCTATATAAAATATTTGTTATACTGTATTTTTAACTGTATTAAAGCAAAAACCCTCAAAAGTTAAACATCTGGATGCATTACAGTAATAGTTGGTTTTGGGGGGAAATGTGCTTAACTGTCATAAAAATTTCCGAAAATTAATTTTAGGGTGAAATGTGACTGTGAATTGTGAAATATCACTCATTTAAAGAATTAAAAGAAAATAAAGGTATTCAAAATAAACCCAACACAAACATAAAATCGTCTTTAAATTATTATTTATTCTAAAAATTATTGATTATTTTAAAATGATGACTTTTAAAACAAATCTGTAATTTTTTTCATATGATTATGAAAATTACTTGATGTTTGTGTTAGTTAATAACATATTAGTTAATACATTTTGTTTATTTAAGTTTTATGTAACTTTCCTTAAATAAATATTGCCAACTTCTTCTTTACAAAGAAGTAAACTATTAATTTGACAATTAAAAATAAGTATTTCAGATTCACACGACAAATCACAAGCAGTGCTTCATTTGAAACCCGTCCATCTCACCTGATAGAGATCGTACATGAACATCTGTCCCATCTTGTAGACGGGGATGGTGGCGTAGATGGTGCAGTTGAGCCCCAGCTTGCCCACAGCGTACGGTAAAGCTCCCAGATGCAGAGGATCAGGGTGAGAGAGCAGCACGGCGTCCACCTGATGGACATACCTGACACAGACAGGACGGCAAATACACAATCACATACAGGAACTTATATAGTTGAGTTGACAATCACACGTTGACCTGATTGGTTACAAGGTAGTTTGTGACGTCAGAAACACCAGCGATTTCAAATCTCGTTTGAGAGACTGTCTTTTTTCCCACTGCAGTTTTAAAGAGAAAATACTCAGCAATGGTGTTGACTTATGAATTTACACATGGTTTGTCTTAAAGCACATTAAAAACACCACATAGACATGTAAAGAACATTAATAACTTAATATATAAATAACACCGCCTCATTGTCAACTTATTGTACCGCTTCAGGGAATCTATGATGTCCATGGAGAAACTTTCATCCCAGCCACAGTCCAGTAAGAAGCGAAACTCGTCCACCTGTAACAGGTAACACAGGGCCGACTCCTCCTGGACTCCAGATAGAGCCGTCAGTTTGATGATGGACGTCATTCTGCCGTCTGACCGATGGATGGACAAGAGATCATCAGTAAATAACCACTAAACCTATCACACTTAAATGAAACCAAAATGAATAGTCCGTAAAATCCTTTTTACTAAGAAATAACATAACCAAGATATTCTTCGAAGCAGACTGGAATACCATGGTATATAAATATGTAAGTCATTCGGTATTATACCACGACCATGCTTTTAAATATTCGTAAAACCACTGTATTGTTATGGTACATGTTCCACAGCAATACAATGGTATTCATTTCAGTACATTAGAATACTATGGCACGATACATGTCAATAATACATAACATAACAAAGGTATTTATCCAAATACCATTGTTTTAGTATCTGGTAACAGCATTGTTCTGTGGTAGCACCACAGTAGGCTTTGTAAACATAAAAAAATGTCAGATTCATAAAGCCAATTATAACACAATACTAAATTAGAATTGTGTTATAATTACTAATAAATATGATAATAAATATGAAGGTAAAATAACAGAGCAGTATGTAATGAACAAAACTATCAATTCAAAGAGAAGAGGCAAAGAATGAAGGAATATGAGTATTCATGAGCCTCCACACACTATAAATTTCAAAACATTAGGATAAATCTGACATTTAAACTTAATTTGAACTAAGTTAACTGAAAACACATAGCACCCAAACAAATGAAGAGCATCTATTTAAAAATGGACTTAATTTATGTACATAAACACTTTCATACCCGTATCTTGTAATACCAATTTTGATTTCAGCAGGTTCTGTCACTAATAACTGTTGAAAATTGCTGAAATATCATATTAAAATCAAATTAATGTATCAGATCGGCAGCATGAGATGAGACCAGCAGCCATTACCGCCGCTGACGACGTCACTGGACTCTACCACTGACAGTACTAGAGGGGCGCTTACAAATAACTAACAAAAGTCCCATAATATTTAACTGTAAACTAATTTTTTTAGCATATACAGATAGCACATTTGGGTTAAACATATCTCTATGATGAAAAATAAATAATCTAAAAAAAAATAAAATAAAAAAGAAGTAATTGCGGCAATTTATTTCACAAGTCTGACTTTTTCTCCTCAGAATTGCGAGTTTATCAAAATCCTGACTTTACAACTCGCAATTCTGATTTTTTTCTTGCAATCCTGACTTTATAACTCGCAATTCAGAATGTTTTTTCTTGCAATTCTGACTTTATATATCGCAATTCTGACTTTATAACTTGCAATTCTGACTTTATGCCTCGCAAATCTAACCTTTTCTAACTTAACTGCGAGTTTATATCTCTCCATTTGGACTTTATAACTCACAAACGAGTTTACATGATTCAATTCTGATAAAAGGTCTAAAAAGTCAGAAATGTGACATTAAAAGTCGCAATTACCTTTTTCTATGTTTTATTCTGTGGCGGAAACAAGGTTCTATTATATATAAAAATCATCCTTCACAGCAACGGTTCATAGTAAAGGAAAATTATAGCACCTCCCTTGAAACTGTCATGATATTAGTTGGTACAGTCCAAAGCCCTCTAACCCTTTCTGCTAATGCTGCTGTGCTAGGAAACTAACGAAAGGTAAAAAAAAAATCATATATATTTAGTTAATATACGTATTTTTATATTTGTTTGTGAATATTAAAGTAAGTTAACGTTTGTACGGGTTTTCTACAGAAGTATTGACATTAAAAAGCTCGTATTTCTGTGAGGACAGTAGCAGACGCGGCCCCAGTACGGTCACCTTCACATCAACACAAACATTGATAATGTGAAGATTTTCATTTGGACATTTCAATTTCGTCTTGTTTAATCTGAATCAGTAGATATTAATGAAGCGAGACCGAGTTTTGCAGACAGACAGATCAATAAATGCTGCAGAATTACTGTTCACATTATGGATTTAATTATTGATTATCACATTTAATTAATAAAACGAAAGCAGACGCCATTAGATTTTTAGGTTTTCAAGATGATTAGTATGAGAAACATACATTTTGTCAAGTGTGCACAAACTAGTGTACATTAGAGGTGAAGTGAAATCATTCAACTTTATCATTCATTTGTCTCTTGTCTTTAATTCTAGGCATCATGGTGAACTTTGTAGCAGCGATTCGTGAGCATTGGGTCAATATTCTGGTCCCTCTGGGTTTTGTCATCGGGGTTTATCTGGACCGACGAAATGATCAGAAACTCACTGCATTCAGGAACAAGAGCGCTTTATACAGCAGGTCGTATGACATCTTATAAAGTTGTTTTAAAATCATAGTGTGTCTTTGCAAATGAATGATTTCTGAATCTGTAAATGTGGTTTCAGGGAACTGAAGCCGGGCGAGGAGTACACCTGGAAGTGACTTCTGCAGGGATATTTATTGGACCCTCTGTCCAGAATGTGTATATTGTCTGTTCAGCCACTGTCTCTGATTGCAAGCATGTTGGTGCAATAAATGTTGCATTTAGTTCTGTAATGCCTTGTAGTTTTTATTTACTACATGTCACATTGCACCGGGTGACTCCGACCACATTCATATTTAATTAGTCCAAACTCTTTCTCCACATCGCAATCATAATGTAATTAAACATCAGATAGGCTAAATTCTGATTTGGAGATTAAAAATAAAAAATATACATATGCTTTACTGGGCCTATTAAAATAATATGGCCCAATGTCATCTGAAATGACAATTTTTTTTCATGTTGTATTTGAACGCAATAGCATAATTTGTCAAAGACTGTTTTCAAGCTGTTTTAGCTAATTTAAAGAAATGTTTGTTTTCCCAAAGTTTATGGATGGCCTTGACAATGGTTAACAAACACTTATTAAATTAAATTTAACTTCAGCTATTATGTGAATAATATATTAAAAAGTAGTGGCCAAAAGTAATGTCCAGCCTAAGAAAATTGAGATCTTCACCGTTTATTCAAATATTAAAAATCTGATTTTGTAAGCAAATTGCATACTTGTGCTTGGAGTCAGTTGTTTTATTTGTGATAACGCAATGAAACATGACAAATTGTGCGGACAGGCCAAGCTGTATTAAGCCAAATAATTTTGTCAGATAAATACCTTTACCAAGTTTAGTGTTTTGTTGTTCCTTCATTTAAAAAAAAATGTTTTCCTTATATTTAGATAGTTTAATATCCCCTCCGGACATCACATAGATACATACACACACACATTTACCACAGAGCTGGTACAAAGAAAAGAAACCTCAAAAATACTCTGGTTTGCTTTCAATAGATGTTTTATACAAATTTGATCATTTTAGTTTAAAAAAAATTGGTTGAACAGAAGACAAGCATATGATGTAGAGCCCTCATTTTCTTTAGCCAACAACTAATATTTTTATTCAGCTTTCAAAGGTTCAGCTGTGTGGATCATTCCCTTCTCGAAGAGCAGCTGAGCCAGAGACATCTGCAAAACGAGATTCATTTCAAACACAACATAACATGAGCATAAACACTTACATGCAATTTCAACAGGTCATAAAGGGCTCAAGTCCTGCATTCTATAACAAATCCATGTGGTACCTTATCCTCCGCTGTCTCGCATGGGAGACTGGCCACAGAAACAAACTTTGGATATGAATGAATCAGAAACTCCATGGCATCTATGTGCTGTTAAAACACATGATCAGTCAAATGCTTAATAAAGGTGAAAGCTACAGTCATTAGGGACACGAGTGCAGGTTTACCTCTGCTTTCATCTCAATGTTCTTGGGTTCTTCTTTATGATAGACTCTAGAGTTCTCAGTAGTGTAATAAAGACACACAGTGTCTCCATCATTGCACAGCCTATGAAGACAAGTGATTTTTTCATTCTAACACATGGCATTTATCACAACAAAACTACTAAATTAATGTGTATCTTTATCTGAACATCCATCTGGCCATCTAAACTCCCTTTATGCACCTTACAGGAAAGTGAAATATAGTGTCTTTTGCTCTGTAGATTGAGAAGTGTTACAGGAAAATAATGTTCTGGTTGAGGTACCTTGCAGCTCCGGCCCGCATCAGTCTGATTTTGGTTTGGCTCTTCAGTTCAACAGTGACATTAAGGGCCTCAGCGTCTCCCCATCGAGCAGGAGCCCCGTACACACTGCCGGCCTTCTCCTCTACAAAACACACACAAATGCATTTTATAAAACTAAACGGACAGTTTAACATACAGTATCAAACACTGAGCTTATTTTATAGCAATATCTGATACAACTACTTGTTCTTTTTTTTTTTTTTTAGATGTAATGTCTAATTTCTTTAAAAACGGAATTGCAAACATATATTTTCTGAAACAGAATTGGTTGAGACCGACGTCTGTATGTCTGACCATTCAAAATGGATATTTTAAAGCAAATAAAATGACACATTTCACCTTTAGTTTTCATGTTACTGCTAGTTTCCAGTCATGTGACTGGAGCACAAAACATTCATACAACTAATTTTCGATCCATTTCATAGATCACCTCTCAAAAGAGGAATAACAAAAATATGTGGACAAAAATGCAAGATTTGAGCACTTGTGATCCATATGCAGCCCCTGCTGAAGTGTGTCAATCACTAAAAACACTAAAAACAGTGATATTAAAAGATCAAATTCCGCATACACCTTATTGATGATGCATACTATGTACATGCATGCAGATGCGTCCAGAATATGAATGCAAAGCGCTAAATGCTTAGTGAGAATCTGCGAGTTGCATTTATATTCTGTGTTCATCTGCATGCATGTACATAGAACGCATCATCTATAAGGTGTATATTGAAATTGGTCTTTTAATATCACTGTATTAGTACTTAGTAAAAACCTGTTAAAAATGACTGGCGTGCAGCGGAGGAAAGCCTTGTTTCGCCCTCCAGGTGTGCCTTCCTATCACGGTGTGACGTCACGTGAAAACTATGAACTGTAAGACTCACCAGGGTTCAGCAGAGGTGGAAGGCAGTCGTGCAGAAAGTCTTTGGCTTTCTGATCTACAGCGGCATCAACTGGCGCAAATTGTATCAGTTTCTTCATCAGCCCCTGAACGTGTGCAATGAATTTGTCTCTTCGTGGGTCTTCCTGTTCACACGCACGAGTCATTTCACTGTCAATATAGATCAGGAATGAACAGATCGGAGCTTGTATATTAATGGAGTATGAATACAAGTACCTTCTCTGAGTTCTGAACTCCCATGAACTGAAGGTAATCGAGCGGCAGCCCCTTCCTGAACTCAACATCATCTTCCATCGCGATCTCCAGAGCGGCTGGCATCAACTGCAAATCAAACATATTCACCAAAGACAACCACAATATCTTTGAGTGAATCTGGCTGAGAATTAAAATATCTAGAGCACATTTCACACCCAAAATCAAAAGAAATAAAGCAGCAAACGAAGATTTTTAGGAAAATGAGTCCATCTAATGCAAATGAATGGTTGATGTTTGAAACACACACAGCAATCATGATGGTAATCCATACAACCTCAGTGGATGAATCAATAGGCGCGTTTCCATTACAGATTTGCGTAAAACTTTTGTGATTTTTTGTAAATGTCGACAAAAACTTAATGCTAATTGACGGCGTTTCCATTAACCGATATTATGCAACTAAAGCGGAATTTTTTCCTCTCGCGATCAGTCATTACAAAAATCATGGCGACGGATGTTGTTAGGTTTACATGTATCGCAGCCACCGCACTGGCCATTATTATTAATCGAAGGATAGAGAGAACGATGTCGTCTTAGCGGCCCCTAATTTAATAACAAATTATAATTTTGACGGAAGTGAATCAATCGAAATTAACTTTAGCTGGAAAATAACATTATTCAAGAATCGCTATAAAGCCAAAACAAAGCTTCGAGGTCTTGATTGTGGCATTTATTTGAGGTTTATAGTCCAGTATTCCTTTAATTTCTTATGAATTTAATAAAGAGCGCTGTCTCGTATTCTGTCCAAACATACCGCGTCATTACGTCAGGTGACCTGTAAATGCGCAAAAACTGTTTCCATTGCAGTTTTACAAAATAATTCTTTTTCGAATTGCCTGAAAAACCACGTCATGAAAAAAAAAAACTTTTTGCGATAAATGGGAGTTTTTGCCAAATTGACTTGTTTCCATTGGTCGTATTTTCAATTCAGGCTCACATGCTTTTTTGCTCACCAGCCACTGTGGCTAGTGGTTTTCCAAAGTTACAAGCCACTCATCATTTTCACTGGTCACAATTATGACAATGACATTATGGGAAAAACGGCCATTTAGGTATTTTTAATATAATCTCATAATTTGGCAGCAGGTATATTAGGCTGATGTCACTGCGTTTTCATATGCGTTTTCTTTCTCAACTGTTTACGTTCACTTAAAACATAACTGACTGTGTTTACGTGAATACTCGCCAAAACCAGCATTTTGACATTATTTTGTGAGTATTTGACTGTTTAAGTGCAATAAACAGCAAAAAAAACTCAATTTAGTACTGAGAGGAGGTTTTATGTGCACGCACTTTGGGTTTGAGCACAGAATTTGCAGGTATGAGTAATTATGCACACAATATGCGCAATCCCACACCGAAATTAAAAAATGTATGAATGAAAAATGTATATTATATAAAATTCAACCCGCTAAAGTGTCTAGTAGGAGTGACTGCGTTACATGCCACTGCTGAAATACATTTGACAGGTTGGTGGGTGTTGATGTCAAGCCCTGGGAGTGTATAAGAAAAATACTACGATTTTAAAGGCACACTATGCAAGATTCGTACCTTAATATAACAGCTTCGAAGTCATTTCGATGGTAAACAAACTCGTAGTAGGGCGAATCATCCCGATAGCAAAGCAGGGGGGGACGCCGCTGGAAAAACCAGCAATGCAAGTTTGAGAGGTGGCGCCCCGCCAAATCTCGCGAGAATCATGACTTGCTTTACGGCACGACGTCACACACATCAACAACATAGCAGCCTCTATGGAAGACACTGGCACGCATTTCAGACGTGAATCATGGCAGAGTCGACGAAGAAAGCGCGGTCGGAAGAGTCAAGGAAAAGCTCTGCGTGAGTGGTATTCACGACAGTAACGTTAAATACAAGTTCTCCAGGGGTCGCTGTTTGACAAAAACGGAAACTGTATAGTGGAGTATGCCTTTAAATTCTTTTATAAAATTTAGGGTGAGTAAATAATGAGAGAGTTTTAATTTCTGGGTGAACTATCCCTTTAATGGCCCTAAAATAGGTTTCCTTTCTTTAAGTAAAATGTATTTTTTTGTTTCTTTTGATTTTAGGTAGAAGATGTCTCAACTGTTTTTGTGAAATTCATTTATCATTGAAGCACAGAAGCAGAAGTGAAGGCTTGTACTTTCAGCAGCAGATCTCCCCAGCTGTTCCTCTGGTAGGAGGAGACGGTGATGTGCAGCGAATGAACGTCGGGCAGACAGTCACCCTGATGAATGAAGCCACGGGGAAAATACAGCAGATCACCAGCTTCCAACACCACGTCCATGATAGGCTGCCCGATCTCCTTCTGACTGAAATTACCTTGAGGAGAAATGCAACAGATAGAGGGTTTACTCCCTTTAGAAATAATCAAATACTTGTATTTATCAGGTTAGTTAATAAGACCAGCTATGTACTTACGACTGGACACCAGCGGCAACACTTCGTCTTCAGAACTGAGAGAAGACAGAAGAGCTACTAGTTAATACTGCATCCCTTCACTTGGTACAGTTGAAGATTATAGTTAACTTTTTCTGAGGTGCTGAGTCTGATGTTACAGTCCTATTATGCTTTTTTTTAATGTTCATCTTTCTTTAGTGTGTAATGTTGCTGTTTGAGCTCAAAGTCCCTCCAGTGGGAGTTCTTCTCTATATCAGTGTCAGTGTTTCTGAACTCCTGAAACATTGTAGTCTTGAATTTCTTCCGGGAACAAACACGTCACAATATTCCTCATTATAATAATTCATACGCAGAATAAAGGGGCGGGGCCTGGTTGAGTTAGTTAGTAGTGTGTTAAACTGGCGGTTATGGTAAGGGGCGGGACATTTCCCAAACACACTCAAAGCGCTCAACCAATCACAACACACTGATCCAGCCGCCCAATCAGACTTAAAACTGTGCTTTTTGGATGTTTTTACTATATTGTGCAAAGATTTGGCGTTTCCTGAAACAATAGTTCCAACGAACATTCACAAACAGCATTGCAAACTTACATCACAGCCGTGACTAATTGGTTAGTTTCTCCAACGATATATTGTGCTATGGTAGTTAATCAGCGAGTTACATCATTGTATGGAAAACACACACCAGAGTGTTACTGACAGACTGGGAACAGAGGTAGAGATGTTCCGATACCCTTTTTCCCTTCCCGATGCCGATACCTGGACTCAGGGTATCGGCTGATACCGAGCACTGATCCGATACTTGGACTCAGGGTATCGGCCGATACCGAGCACTGATCCGATACTTGGATGTGTACAGTATCTATACAGCTGCAATTCATACTAGCACTGTATGAATTGATATAATTATTTTATGGTGTGTTTCAGACTTATCCCTTAATTAAACATGTCAAAATACATAGAGTGAACTAGAGTATTTTTATTATCTGACATACATTTCACAGCAATATATTATTTATCTTTCTTAAGTGAAATAGAACTTAAAATGCAACCACACATCTAATACTGTAAACTGAAAAGGGTATTTTAGTTTTACAATATAACTGCATAAAAAAAGTGCAACAAATAAATCTAGGAATCTAAAAAATGATATATGAATGATATAAGAAAATAATCTCTTTATAATTTAAAGTCCATACAATTTTTTGTTAAATAAAAGGCATTTCAGTTTTGACCGTGGCTGGTCATCCAGAAAAATAAACTCAATACATGTTGTCGGTTGTATTTATCGCTCGTTGGCTGTCTTTTGAAAACATTTCTCTTTGTTTGAATGAAGCTTTTAGAGATTGTTGATTCTGGTGCGGCTCATTCTTCTCTGCCCTTGCCTTTGTGTAATCGTGTTCTGCGGGGTAACGCGTCTTCAAATGCTTTAAGTTACTCGTGTTGAAGTTGCTAATCTTTTTCCACCTCTCGAAATTGCAGTATGGCATACGGGACTTGTCGCCGTTTTACTGTCTGGTTGGTCCAGTCTGAAATACTGTTAAACAGCGGACATACTGCTATCGCGCGCGCGTTTTCTTCTTCGCTGCTCTAAACAGAGGTTGCTTGTGGCAACAGCACAACTTCCTGTGTCGCCACGAGCAACCACTGTTAAGAGCAGCGAAGAAGAATTCATCTCCGATTTGCAGCGTTGTGCAAAGCTAGCGTGCATAACTAGATATTGTTTAAGTAAATGGTATCGGATCGGTGCATGGGTAGAAGTACTCGCCGATACCGATGCCAGCATTTTTATTGGTATCGGCGGCATTTCCGATACTAGTATCGGAATCGGAACAACTCTAAACAGAGGAGCTGCAACAATGTCAAATATGGGGAAACTACTGTGTTTTTTGAACATTCAACCATTAAACCTATTTTAGTAGACTTAAAAACAAAATCAAGACTTTGAAAAGGGGCATAACATGGCCTCTTTAAAGCATAACTGATCACTCACCGAGGGTTGTATACTCTCCAGTGCTTTTTGCCCTCGAGCTGAACAACGAAAGCCTCTATATCATCATAGTGAGGAGCAAAACCCTGCGTCCCCGGTGGTGTTAGATACCTGAAAACATATCACAGGTAAATGATAACTGACAGTGAAGAATCTAATATTTATGAAAAATATTTATGCATCATCACATACATGTTTGCGCCTGCCATACTACCAAACTTCTCCTGAAGAATGGAGAGCACTTGCCACACAGTGGAGGAAAACGCTTGAGGATTGAGCATCCTGAGGGAGCAGCCGCTCTGACAACATACAGCAAACAACATCTGTCAATAAACTTCAGTTTCACAGTCAAATAAAAACTTTACAGAAGTGTTATGTATATGTAACGACAGCCCTCCTAATTTTAAGAATGTTTGCACAACAGAATATTATCACCTTTGCATCTTTTACATGATATTGCCTCCACTATTGGTGTTTTATATATATATATATATATATATATATATATATATATATATATATATATGATCAAAGCCAAAATCTAATACCAGTATTCATACAACACATCAGTTTCAATGTATTAGGGAAATGTTCATGATCTGTACCTCGTAGAAATCCCACACCGTGTACGGTAACGCTCTTCCTGGAGGATTGTGTGTCTTTCTTTTGTTTTTTGTGTAGCTCGTCACATCCAGGTTTACTCCATACTGCACATTATCCTGAGCAAAACACTGAACATTATATCTGACGGCGGCTTTAGATATACCGATTCCCTCTGAA
This sequence comes from Meda fulgida, assembly GCA_030578275.1. NCBI lineage: Eukaryota > Metazoa > Chordata > Actinopteri > Cypriniformes > Leuciscidae > Meda > Meda fulgida. The sequence goes on from CM060635.1 coordinate 3,676,212, forward strand.
TCAGAGAACAAAAATTGCTTACGTTTCTTAAGATCTGGTCAAACTCAGCGGTAGAAAACAGTCCTTTGTAATAATCTGGATTCTGCCGTTGGATCAGCATTGGTTTCTTCTCCCAATTATCTCTATAATGTAGACAAAACAAGACATATCTGATCCAAAGCAACTTCTAGTAACCTTTCTGATGCAAACAGACCAAGATAATGATACCAATATCAAAGGAGACATTCAAAATCATTTTCATCAAAAAGTAGTTGACTGCAATTTAGAGCTGCATGATTAACTGTTAAAAGATTGTGATCTCGATTCAAACAGCCACGTGATCTTATTCCTAAATAACGATTCAGCTCTGTCTATTAAACCTTTGACAAGTCCGATCACAGTGAACATTCAGATCTGTGTTCTGATCCAGAGAGCAGTTGTCATATATAGGTATGAAACAGCTTCACAGTCACATTATCATTATTTCTGTTACAATAATTCAAATTAATGAATAAGTACTGGAATAAAAGCTATAGTTTGGATATAAACACTGATGTCTACCGTAGCGATCAAAATAGAGTAAATCACCTTCTGAAAGTAACTTGAGGCTTCAAATAAAGATTGTATCAATTACATCGTTGCACCAGTAGGTGGCGACAAGTGACTGTTAAAAATTGTATTTGTCATTGAATAATTCATTTAAGAGATTTGTTCAAAAATGCAGATTCATCCAGTAATGAAACAAGTGAAGTCTTTATGAGTGAGTCATTGAATCATTTACACAAACTAAGTTTTTTTTAATTCAAACTAATGAAATGTTTTCCTATTAATAGACTGCAGCAATTAACATTTTGTCAGAACCTCGACTAAATTATGTTAAGTTGTCTAGCAATCGTTATCTCTGTTTTGAACCAAAAAAATAATTAATGATTTTTATTCAATATGGCAGTATTTGTTGCAATAAGCTAATTAAATTTATGAAGTCTGGACAGGATGATTTTTTATTATTTTCATATGGTACAGGGAATGAGTTTTTGCATTATAGTATTGAGTTTATAATGATTATAATTTTGCATTTAAGTACTTTATTTCTATAGCACTTTATATAATACAGATTGTTTTTCAAAGAAGCATCACTGTAATAAACAAGAAAACAACAGTATTGATGTTGCAGAATTCAACAATTATGAAACAACTTCAATTCCAGCTCTAAAGCAGCTTTACAGAAGACAATAGTGTCATTATTCAGCTAAAGTCAGTTGAGAGTTGATTCAAGTCAGTTCAACAACAGTATTAATTTAGCAAAGTTCATCAATTATGAAACTAATGTTATGTGTGTGTGTGTGTGTGGTCTCAAACCTGAGGAAGCTTTTGTCTTGGACTGGGTGAATTAGCCACTGGAATAGTCTTTTAGCTCTATCGCTGCTGTTGTTGACCTTCGCCAGATCCGTCAGGAGTGCGTCAAGAGCTGGACTGTCAAATCCTTCACCGTCATCTGTCTCACAGACCTTCTCCTGGAGAAAACAGAACACCGTGAGCTTCAAATCTCCACTTAATGCTCCTGTATCTGTCTTTGTACAGTTAGACACTTACGCCTTTAGCTTTCTCAGTGCTGCTGGGCCTCATGCGGGATTTCAGAGGTTTCATTCTTTTCCTTTTAATTGATTTCTTGTTTAATTGGATGCCATTCTCCTTCTTTTTGATTTTCTTTGCTGCTGGTGCCTTAGTCTGCAAAACAGAAGTTTTACATCGCTTACAAAAAAAAATGGTGGTAATAACATGCTGGTAATACCATGGTATGTTTCTAATTCAAGGGTTTTCAATCTTATATTTGGATCCCCAAATGTGATTATTCTGGTGCAAGGGCCCCCCATCCTAAAATTTAAAAGGCAGCAATATTTTTTTTGTGTATTAAGACCACATTTATAGGGTGAACAATTTATATTATAAATATGCATTAAATATTATTTAGAAAATGTTTAGCTTCTATGCTTCTACATTATAATTGTTTTTCTAATCAATATTATACTTAAATGTTTTATTTAATAATTGAATTGAATCTATTTTATTCAAACCATTCTGTTAGTTAGCTAGTACTTATTTTTATTTGAACATTTTTACAGTTTTTTTTACAAACTTTTACACTCCCTTGCAGACCCCAGTTTGAAGATTTTTTTTAGTCATAGTGTATACCATTTAATCATATTTATATACAGTGGTATTTAAATGGTACTCAAATACGCTTTTGTTAGCAAAAGAACAGAGAGGTTTTGCACAATGTTTCTGCAATATATTCTATATTCAGGGTGTTTTCATTATATTAGAAATCAATTTTAATGTGCCTTGTTTAACAACTTTTCAATGACATGAGGTTTATGTTCCCCCGTAAGAAGCTTTCAACCACGCAAAACAAATAAAAAATTCTCAAATGCAGGCTTTTTACCTGCACTTCAGATGTTGCTCCTCCTGATAATGTCTGATAAATAGATAACGCGGACATGTGTTTTCTTTCCATGGCTCAGTTCTGAACAGCGGCAGACATGAGACACATGAGAGGTTTTCTTCTACAGGAGACAACACAAACAAACAGCGCTCACACTGCCACCTACAGGTCTGGAGCTGCAACGACATGTTTAAAACAATTCCCCTTTACTACATCCGCCCATGTATAATACAAACACATACTATATTCACGATTATCAGTGAATTAATTATCCTAAATTATTTTTATGATGACGTATTACCAAAAACCCACCGGAAATAATTGTAAATCAAGCTCTCCGCTCTAGACGCTAGATGGCAGCACGCGATTACAATGAACAGGTACACCGCGCGAGCTCACACAGGCAGCTTTCGCGCATGCGCATTAACGCCGCGGCTGCTGTATGCGTTTTGCTGCACCGAGAGACGGAGGGTTTTCAGGAGACGTTTACCGGGCCGTTTATGTCCGTTACCGATACCATGCACACGCTGAAGACGAGGTGTCTATGAGGACTGACGTACTGTCTGATGGACTTATTCTGAGGTAAAGTAAAATACGGTTTGTCGTTCGTTAGCGTGTCGGTTAGCAGCGGCTAACATCACATAAACAGATGGGTAAAATATTCCTGTATTTTTTTCCACAAATGACACTCAAATGGGAAATATTTTAGTTATGGTAATGCTCTAATAATAATTAATAATGTTGGTCTTTGGTGGGACCTTGTCCTTTTTAGGTTTCTATGTGACAAAAGTACTGCAGGCAATCAGTGTAAGTTGGTCATTTAAATGACGCGTTGAACAAATCCGACAGACTGGATCTGATCAATAATATCAGACACACGCTGAGCTGATTTATTAATAACATCTAATCTGAACAGCAACATCAGGCACACTCTAATATTGTCATTTTATAGCATCTGATCTGATGAATAATATCAGACACAAACCACAAACTGAGCTGATTTATTAATTACATCTAATCTGAACAGCAATATCAGGCACACTCTAAAATTGTAATTTTATAGCATCATCTAATCTCATCATTATCAGACACTAATCATGTCATTAATTTATAATATTGAATCTGACATAATATCAGACAGTGATCTGATCTATTAGCTATAATATATAATCACTTTATAGAATGTTTTGATCTGGCCTCAAGGATGTAATGACAGTCATAATATGATGTGAGATCATTCAGAATGTCTCATATTGAGAATATCTTAATCTGATTGTTATAATATCACATACACACTTCTGTGATCTGATTTCACTTGACAAACTCAGAATATTGAATCTGATTTGTTCTCAGAGTTTGACTCAAGAGATCAGATCCTCACAACCAGCCTTGCATGACATGAACATAGATTCTGAATGTCTGTAGTCTGACACTTAAGATCAGATCATATTTGATATTGTTGATTTGATTAGAACCTATTGTGTCTCATATTCTGAATATAAGACGTTATAAATGACGGTGAATGTTTGATTAATTTGAATTGAAGTGTGATAATAGTATTGATTAGGTCTGCATCTGGTATCCCGGTTGACAGATGAACAGATGTGTCTGTCGATGGACAGTGTTTTGTGAGTTGTGTTGAGGTGGTCATTGTTTTTTTTGTTTTTTTTTTAGGGTGCTGACATGTTCTCTGTGTTTGTGTAAATGAGTTGTTTTCCTCCTTACCCATCTGTGAAGGTGTCATCTCATTGCACGTTTTATTTGTGAAGGAAAATAAAGATATTTTGTCTCTCTGCCCTGCTGACCATCTGTGCAATGTAGAGCCAGTTCAGGCGTGACTAAAAGAAACACTAAATCACCGAACCGTTTTATTAGTCTAACAGCTCTTATTATAAGTGTTGTGTGCTTAGGATGTGTGGAGTCTTAATTTAGGCATTTTATTTATCTAAAGAGCCACACGCCAAAATATATTGATTATGTGTCACCCCCTAAATGTGTATGTAGGATTCTGGTCTAAACTTTATAGGAATAGGCATGTCTTTTCTGCTGTTCCTGGTCATTGTTGGTAGTGTAGTCTGCTTTGTGATTTTGAGCATCATGCAGTAATTCCCCTCAGGTGAAATGACCAATCACGCGAGCTCCTCTCCTGCTATCCATCACTGTCCAACGGTGTGGGAATGTAAAGGTCTGGCAGCTGTTGTAGGGTCTTAAGAATTTATAGTGTTAAATCTGTGATCTGGCATAAGGCTGGGAAAGGGCCTGCTGGGTTTGTGTTGCTCTGGATGGATAAAGCTGGCTGGATTTGATCTTATGTGGATCAGCTTCTTAGGAATATTGCAAATGCCATGTGGGTATTTTTTGTGCTTGGTTTGTTTTATGACAATAAAGTCAGGTTGTTAAAGGGATAGTTCACCCAAAAATTAAAAGTCTGTCATTAATTACTCACCCTCATGTCGTTCCAAACCCGTAAGCGTTTCGTTCATCTTCAGAACACAAATGAAGATATTTTTGATGAAAGAATGAGTTTTCTGTCCCTCCATTGACAGATACACAACTATGCTTCATAAAGAGATCGATAAACTAATTCAAATTAATTGAGCGGATAAGTCCAACTTTTCTGAAGAGAATCGATAGCTTTATGTGACAAACAGATTGAATTTAGTCTTTTATTCACATATAAACGTTGATTAGTGAACATAAAAAAACTCAAAATTAACCTGCTTGTCACGCAAGAACAAACCTCATTGGTTCTTGCTGAAGCTCAAACGTGCTGCGTAACACGAGAATGAACCTCATTGGTTCTTGCTGAAGCTCAAACGTGCTGCGTAACACGAGAATGAACCTCATTGGTTCTTGCTGAAGCTCAAACGTGCTGCGTAACACGAGAATGAACCTCATTGGTTCTTGCTGAAGCTCAAATGTGCTGCGTAACGCGAGAATGAACCTCATTGGTTCTTGCTGAAGCTCAAACGTGCTGCGTAACACGAGAATGAACCTCATTGGTTCTTGCTGAAGCTCAAACGTGCTGCGTAACGCGAGAATGAACCTCATTGGTTCTTGCTGAAGCTCAAACGTGCTGCGTAACACGAGAATGAACCTCATTGGTTCTCGCTGAAGCTCAAATGTGCTGCGTAACGCGAGAATGAACCTCATTGGTTCTTGCTGAAGCTCAAATGTGCTGCGTAACGCGAGAATGAACCTCATTGGTTCTTGCTGAAGCTCAAACGTGCTGTGTAACACGAGAATGAACCTCATTGGTTCTCGCTGAAGCTCAAACGTGCTGCGTAACACGAGAATGAACCTCATTGGTTCTTGCTGAAGCTCAAACGTGCTGCGTAACAGGAGAATGAACCTCATTGGTTCTCGCTGAAGCTCAAACGTGCTGCGTAACACGAGAATGAACCTCATTGGTTCTTGCTGAAGCTCAAACGTGCTGCGTAACAGGAGAATGAACCTCATTGGTTCTCGCTGAAGCTCAAACGTGCTGCGTAACACGAGAATGAACCTCATTGGTTCTTGCTGAAGCTCAAACGTGCTGCGTAACAGGAGAATGAACCTCATTGGTTCTCGCTGAAGCTCAAACGTGCTGCGTAACACGAGAATGAACCTCATTGGTTCTTGCTGAAGCTCAAACGTGCTGCGTAACAGGAGAATGAACCTCATTGGTTCTCGCTGAAGCTCAAACGTGCTGCGTAACACGAGAATGAACCTCATTGGTTCTTGCTGAAGCTCAAACGTGCTGCGTAACACGAGAATGAGAATGAACCTCATTGGTTCTCACACGTCAAACGAACATGCTTGAGCTTCCGTTTACCAGATCTAATGTGGGAGTCGATGAATATGTGAATAAAAGCCTAAATTCAATCTGTTCATCATATAAAGCGATCGAGTCTCTTCAGAAAATTTGGACTAAACTGCTTGATTCATATGGATTAGTTTTACGATCTCTTTATGAACTTCTTGAAGTGTCAAAATGGTAGTTGTGTATCTGTCAATGGAGGGACAGAAAACTCAGATTTCATCAAAAATGTCTTCATTTGCGTGAACAAAAGTCTTGCTGGTTTGAAATGACACGAGGGAGAGTATTTAATGACAGAACAATCCCTTTAACTAAATAAAGCTGTGTTTCCCTCATCATAAACACCCTGATGTAAGGGTGGGGGGGTGGGGGAACTAATAGATTAGGCATTAATAGGCATTTAATAGAACTTCATGACTAGTTTCACAGATCTGTTCTGAGTCCTACACCAAAGAGAAGTTGACAGAGCTGTTATTGTGCTGGAAAATTGGATCTTATTCTGTGTCTGGGAAACTTGTTCTTGTGAACAAAGCGGACACTTGTCTGTCCGTTTTCTTTTTCCTGTCTAATATGACTTCCATCAGTCTGATGTACTTAATTTAGTCTGATCAGCCCTTCTCTGTATTTGCCTGTGTATGATGTTCTTTATTTTGGTGCTTATAGTTCACACAAAGGCAGAAGCTATAATACATCATGCCACATTCCCTCAGCACAGACTTCTGGGTGAGGTATTTCCACAGAGTGAAGCTGAGAGTTTGTTAGCCATATTCTTTCTGACATCTCAGAGTACGTCAGCTCCAGGTTGTTTGAAATGCTTTCATTAGGAGTTATTTTTTGCCATATGCCAGGAAGGTAGGGCAAGATTTTCCATCTGTGTTTCTTGCTGTCTTCCTTGGCTCTTGCTGTTATCAGTTGCAGGTTCTGGCCTGATTAAGATGACTGTACTTTCACCTTACTTTGCTCAGAAAGTGGACCTGATACATTAGGCAGACATTTAAGTGCTTCTTAACGTTCATTCCTGACTTATATAATATATAATTTATACTGTTTGACATTAGTGTTGTAGGTTGTTGCCTTAGCATTGCTATCCGTTTGCCCTAAATGAAAAGTGAGCGTGTTTGTTTAGTAATTTTGCTATTTAGTTTTGACCCAGTAAATCAAAAGAGCCATCATCATCGCCATCCCTAAATAAATAATATTCTAACTTGAGTTCTTCAGTTTAATCTATGGGGTTGTTTCATCCAGTTCATTATCCACCAGGCAAAAAAAAAATCCTAATTCAATGTCTGTTCCCTTCTAATAGTATTAGCTTTGTTCAACAAACTGCCTTTTTTTTTTTTTTTTTTTTTTTTTTTACATTTTTAAAAACTTTAAAGTACAATACTAGTACAACAGCTGAGAGAGTGACCGCAAATGTGACATTTCTCTTTTGACCACTGTAATCAATCTCACTATATTTTTTTCCTCTTTTGGAAAGTCATGGTAATGCTATTGTGGATTTTTGTCTTTTGCTATTGGAGCAAATGGGAATGCAAACATTATATTTATAGTAGTCCATTATATTTCCATTCACCACTATGTGAAAAGGGTCCATTTAAGATATCGATCCTGTAGCACAAACAATGCAGGATGGGCTAATCCCAAAGATTAGTTTAATGCGATGTGTGAGCAATAGTAATTGAGAGGAACCTCTAATAAAGGATAATTTTATCTTGCTTAATAGTAGGATTGCTTAAAAATTGGGTTTAACTGGCTTAAAAAAAGTCAGAATTTCCTTGTATTATTGTATAGTTTCTATAATTGTTTAATTTATTTTTGTTGCCTGTGTGCTAAATAGGCTTGCTGTGGTAGTCGGTGTTACAAACAGCAGTGCAGAACTGACAGGACAATGGCTGAGGATTTGATGCACAACAGTTCATTGAGCGTGATTGACAAATATCTTGTAAAATGTTTCCCTGATGGCCACAAATGATCAGAATCTGAATCCCCAAACCCACCAACCTTGATATCAGTCATACCAGAGACTATTTATATAGAGACATGCCACTTACTCAATCCTCAATACAACTATATAGGGAAAACCCGTAACGCCAAAGATGGCGGTTGTATGCACATGTCCCGCCCCTCCCACTGGAAAGCCAATCGTCTGCTTTTAACAGTCAAGCCGGGAAATATTTAAGCCTATCGTCTGGTTCCACTGACGCATGCGCACAGTTGAGGTTTGCGACAGTGGAAAATACATTACTGTTTGAAAAGGCGGCAGATTTGATATGCAGTGTATGTGTGCGTTGTGTAAATATCAGACATCCCAAGTGTCTACCGCATATTGATAGCGGCTCCCTGATGCCCGCAAATTAGTTCAAATCTCCCAGAATCTAGAGCGAGCGAGCGAGAGCTCACACATACTGTGTTTCAAACCGTGCCGCGCGCACAAACCGTGCCGCGCGCGCACGTCAGAGAGGGAGAGAACCCTTGCGCATGTGTAGTAAAGTATAACCTGTGGGGAAAAAGGCATTTTAAACCTTATTTTGGGGCAAAGTCATCAAACTTTTTCAGTGATTTTTATCATATTTTACTGCTGTTTCTATACATGCAGTTTTTATGTCCCGGTGACCAGTGAAAGTGTGGTTCTGACTCTCTGCCCATTCATTTAGACAGGAGCCTGGTCTTGTTAGTCCGAAATAGCTGCCCGGAGGCGTTGCCAAGATGGCGGCCGAGTGGCATGACTTGCCTAAAAGGACTTTGGTAATACTGATGTTTTCACAAGTTTATATTCCGGAAAACTGAAAGTTCTCACAGTGACATCCCTAGTGCCAAACATAGAAGCCTCCCATGGTTGCCCTCACAAAAACAACAGAGAAACATTGCGGGTCTGATTCCAGTGGCATGTCTTCATGGAATTGGATATTAAAGGTGTCAGATGGTGCTGAATCATTAAACCTTTTTTTTTTTTTTACTTTTACTTTTTCTTCTATGTCAACTCTCTTGGAAATGGAAAAGAGAAAACCCACAGAGCGTGCAGTCGCGTTAAATTAAAGTGCTAATTATAGAAAGCACAGCTCCGTATCTGCAGCTGCAGTCCGGCTCCAGGCTAATGGATGTGTAAATGAAAAGTGTAACATCTCACTAGCAGCCCAGCTCGGCCATAATGGAATCATTCAGGGTGGGTATCGGTACCGCAACATCAGGTGATCACTGTTTTTCTGCCTCATAAATGTCAGAGGGATATGAGCTGGAAAAGGCTGTCAGGCAACACACACATTGTGCTTTCACCCCTGGGTGATATCAGGCTTCCTTTCAGTCTCTCTAAGAGTATGTCAGAAGAATGGAAGTACATTGTATTCTCACAGATAAGAGATATATAATATAATCTTAATATCTGGTTTATTTTGGGTGAATATAGTGACATTTGCTAAGTCGGGCATCACTGTTATTTTTATTTTTTGTCTATTTAAATTTTTAGCACGATTCCGTTTTAATGGTTAAATTAGATTGTATGTCTAATCAATTGAATTCGTAAAACTTTAAAGACAGTTTCGGGATCTATGATTTTATACAGATTTATTATCAAAAACCGCATAAAAGGCATAAAACAGTAAAATGCCGAAGGCATAAAACAGTAAAAAACAAACAAAAAAATCCTTCACCACAATCTTTTAAAATGTAATCAAATTAAAATGAACAATTCCTTTTATTTTTTGGTAAACAAAGTGCGGCACAACAGGTCGCTGTTCAATTTAAACCATTTAGGGAAAATGATGTGAAATAAAGTTTTAATAATTAAATTCAATTGGTCACAATTTCTTCAAGTTCAACCAAACATATTGTGGGGGGTTTTTATGAAGACCTTTGTGTTTCTGTGTGTATAGGAAAAAAAGACAGACGGCAAACATAATTGATTCAATATGTAGTTTATTCATGATATTTCAATATATACGTGGCCAAAATCGAAGAAAAGTAAAATCACACCTCAACAATCCACAATGTGAGATGTGATTTTGCTTTTCTATGAGATCAGACTTACGATTTTTGGCCAAGTAGTCTATATATTGAAATAGGCAAAAAAGTCAATTTTGATAGAAAACTGAATATTGTAGAGATTTAAGGTAAGATTTGCAATCTTGATGATGTTCATTTTTCTTGAGAAAAATACATTTATTCTGTGTGCCTTGCACCAGTTGCCTCAGCATTTTTCTTCCCAGATGTGGGATGTTATGCAAGACAAGATAACACTTGACAAGCTCCCATAAACAGCATCAATATTCCTGAGCATATTCTGAATATTATCAGGCAAAAGATGCTCCAATACTGCTTGTTGGTTCACACATTGTGTTGATATTTTCTCCACATACCTGTACTCCATATCTTTATTAGTTTATTTATCCTTAATATCTATCTCCTGAGAAAAGGATTGAGATGAGTCCTCTTGTGACTCGTCTTGAAGCTGCCTGTAGGCTATGTGAATGGGCTGTCATCTTTCAGAGCTTCTCCGTCCTGAATAAAATTAGACTACAGCTCCATTCTCCTCCGTGATTGAGCCCTGAAAGATGAGCTGGAACAGGTATAAAGTTATAAACACCTGGTTTCCTTTAGAGAGCCGAGGTTACGTTATGCTAGTTGCAAATCAGTCTGCATAATATCGAAGTATGTCAGATTATTTAGGATTAGTGTATTTTAAATCATAATATGTTGAAAATAGCATGTGGGGATCCACCTTATTTTTCACGTAAGAGTGGACACGGCCATTTGTAAATTTAATGTTTCTGGCTTCCGGTGTCATCAGCTTCCAGTTATTTTTAGCTGTACAAAAAAGCTTGTTATGCTGCTTAATATTGCTAACTGGTATTTCTTACCCTATTATTTTAATGCAGTGTCTTAATAATAAACATGCTGGTTTGTAGCGCAGAGTTTTACCTTATCAAATTATCATTAAACAGCGAGCACAAACTATGTCTGAATTCGTGGGGTGGAGGAGAGGGATTTAGAAAAGGAAAAAAAAAGATATTTTTATTAAATAACATTTGAAAAACCTACAGGTAAATCTTCTATAAATATTTGTGAGTCTTCATTTTATTTTGTTTGTCTATTCCAGTTCTTATTAAATCTCACTAGATATGTTTATTCTGTGCATTTTGAACACTTTTTGTATGAAATCATATTTATTTCGTCCATCAAAAGCGTGCTTTCACTTTAATTGAGCGTGCCGCTGACGCTTGCAGTGTGAAACGGCCTTTACAGGTAAAATTAAAGAATTTTTCCTCAACTAGTTTTGTGGTGTAGGTCTATGTATTTTATAATGTTAACTTCAAATAATACTTATAGTAATTTAAGATGTGGTATTATTGGATTACTATGTAAACAATCGCTAGTTGGACGTTGCATGTTTTTTTTTCTCCCATTCGGGGCCTTTTACACATTCATGCATTTTTAAAGGATTTTAATCTTCCTTTAACTTGAGCGCTGCGTTTTTAGAACGTTGTTTGTAGAACGTGTGAGACACCGTAAAAACTGAGACACAAGCGCAACGGTCACGTCCGTCTAGCACCATTACATAGAAAAGCAATAGAAAAGTAGCGCAGTGGATCGGAAAAACACATTCTGTGTTCATTGATACAGCCAACTAAAGAGTGTTTATCACGTAGCTGAGACATTCTTGTGTTTCCACTAGCTGATAGCGAGGATCTAAGCTAACAGGGCAGATTCTGTCACCAGTCATGGACAGAGCCATGTATAAAATGCCAATGACTCATTTTGAGAGACTGTTTATGATTTATGGGGAATATAAATAAAAAAAGGAGTGGGTGGAGGGTGGTTGTGTAACACACTGTCGACACACATTTATGTTTAATCAATATAAAAATGTATTTTGCATAATAAGTCCCATTTAAAATTCATGTTCTTAATCTACATTCTAGTCTAATTATGTATGTAATTCCAAAGTGGTATCAAGATGGAATTTAATGATGTGGAAGTATGTCCCAATACTGTTGTACTGTCTTGCTATTAACTCACATTCCCTGCAAAGTACATGCCTTTAGTGCAGAGCAGAAGTATGCAAAGCATGCAGCAGTCTTTCATTGTAGAAAAGGCCTCACCTTGCTTCATGTAAGACTGTTAGGATATCCACAAAGAAATACAGGACAGAATAAAAAGTATATTTAAAAAATAAAAATAAAGTATAAAGTATAGTGTAACTCGCGCTTGTTTTGTGTTGCTATGCGTAGTAGATAATTGTCTATGGAAGACGTTATCATCTATCTAATGGGGCGTTTGCTACTTTGTGGAAAACAGCTTTGGAGCTGTGGCCTCTTTTAATAATGAACCTATTTTTAGGACCATTAAGCCTTTTGACTTTGTGGCATTATTTTCATAACAACATAAGTACATTTTATTAGCATAATGTAACCAGATTATTAACTTTAAGGCATATTTTTTACTTTTTAGTTATAATATTTGTGTCCTTTAATATATATATAAATAGATATCCTTAACATTTATACATTTTATATATATATGCAAAAGTGTGATGTGCTGTAACGTCATATCATTGATGTTAATATCATTGTTAGATGCCAGACTTTCTCATCTTCTATGATCACTCTGATGACTCGATTTCATAACAGGAATGTTATTTCGTCAGGCTTGAAATACAGGTGGCCTTTTGGGATGGTGTGTTGCCTGAAGGAAGACATTGGGCATGTGCACCAAATCAAGGTGAAACGGATATAAATTAGAGTTGAATTTCTTGCTAACACTGACAGGGTAAACACGATGCAAATACGCCTAAAGCCCACTGTAGGAGGTCTCACAGTGGGACCTGTTAGCGCATGCTAGACAAAGAAAACTATCCATGCATGGTCATCTGGCAAGATTTCTGAGGCATCCAGTCTGAGCAAGAAATAGATTTAAAGTGGAACCAGTCAACAGAGAATATCTCAAAGAGAATTATACTGTGTGCGCTCTCAATGTACTATTTAAAGCCCAATGTGTGGCTTGTGAGCTAAAACTTTTGTCTATCCCTGTCTAGGATATTTGACTAATGTTGAATTCAGCGCAGAATGTTCTGATAGATCAAGCATAAGTTAATTAAACACAGCTGTTTTATTTTCCACTGAAATATTTTAGGAGCTTGACTTTTCCGTAGAAGAGCAGATAAAATGTGTGAACCAGGTGTTTCTAGGTCAGAGGACTTCAATACTGAGTTTATTTTTCCCTCCCTGCCAATATAATGTTAGCAGCGCAGCTTTCCTTTTTATTGATGACAGGGGAAGAAGATCTATTGACCATAAAACTGAAGTTTTTCACCAATAATAAAGAACATTTAGAACTTATTACTTTCAACATTTTAGACAGAAAAAAGTATGAGAGGGAAAAGGAAGGGAATACTTTAAAATGTCACTGTGGAGCTTCACAGTATTCTTTTACTTAATGTATTGTAGCTTTTTGCATTTTACTCTGTCTTAACTTCATATTGACATCATGCAGAAGAATGCATCTAAGATAATTCAGTGAGACAGGCTGTATTATCTCAGTGGTCTATATTGTTTCAGCAGTGCATTAGGAAATGAGTGACTCATTGATGGAGTTTTGAAGATTATGTGGGAGAAAGTACTGCCAAATCTTTCCTGCCCGGAGAAAATGTCCCAAAGTGCAGTTCAACATCTGTCTGATTTTTAAACTGCTTTATGTAGAACATCGATCCAGCTAAAAGCTTGCCCTAGTTAAATTGTGTGCTTCTTTGCTGAGCTGAGTTATTTTATACAGTCTGTAATTTCATTTTGCCTTGGTATGAAATCTGAGGTGATAAATTTAAGTAAGAATGTTATGCAATATGTTATTTATAGGCGGCTGCATATATGGAGGGAAAAAAACACCTAACCCTAAAAAAATTCTAACAAAAGGTTTCTCAGCTGCTTTTTGTTGTATTAGGTGTCCTTAATAACATACTAAAAGTTTACCAAAGGTGTAATTTTCAAGATGGCATCCAAGATGGACAGGAAGCCCTTAAAATATCCTAACTCCTTCTTTATTTGACCTAGCCAAGTAATCTTGGTGTCTAACCCCATGTTTTCTGGGTCTATGAATCCATTGGACTTGTCTAAATTGCACTGACATGATTACAAACTTATGGAATACATGATTTTGTGAGATTACTGTAAGGTTTTATCTTTGTTAGGGGTGAACCAGAGATGTAAGCGATTTAGCCTATGCCATGTACTCGTTTTTGGACACATGCCCTTTTTTTGCTAAAACACAGACTTGACATTCAATGTAAAAGTTATTGCACCCAAAAGTTAGGCTTCTTTACACAGCAGAGTTAAGGCTGCTCTGTGCCTGCTCAAAACTCAGTGTAAAGACATAATGCTGCATAAAAGTTAGACCAAAGTATGCATGCTCTGACCCACCTTAGCCCTGTTGAAATTGCTGTGTAAGTGCATTTATACCACCTCTGAGCAACATTAAACAGTCTGTGTAAAGACACCTAAATGAAGCGCTTCTATGCCACCTTTGCAGTGTAAAATTGAGGAGAGCAACAACTCTGACAGAACATTTGATAAAGATTCATTGAGACGTAGGGAAACATTAACTATGCATTTTTAAAGCCATTTCAGGCTCATGCAAAATGCACAGATAGCACTACATTTTATAACAGTGTAAAACTCACCATCAAAGTGCTTGGCTGTTGCCAGGGCGCTACTATTCATTTGCTAAGGCGTTTAGAGTGATTTTTGGTATGTAGTTTAATATTTATTAGTGATGGGTTTTTTATTCAAATCACTAACCTTAACATTAGAAATAGTAATATTTATGTTTGCTTTATTGAACATCCCTTTTGGCGTCTGTTTTTGCTGATGCAACTTTAATTTTAGCTGGAAAGGAAGTGGAAAAAGAGGAAGAGAGAAGGAAAGGAAAGTTCTCCTGTGGTATGCAGGTGGGGACTGATATTTGATTAAAGTACAGAACGTTTCCTTTTTTTGTATTTACACTGGTGCTTCTTGGACTCTTGCCTTCAAAGCAAATTTCGCTCAGAGAAAATTGGTTACTCTGTTGTCGGGAAATGTCAGTGCTGCATAAAATATGCTCGCATCGATGATAAGGGATCCATAATTTCCCGCTTTCATCCGTATTTTCTGCTACTCAGCCGTGGCCAAACTGAGAAAAAATCCTTCCATTTACAAACCTGGTCAAATATTGGCTTGTGGTAAATTTGCTTTGCCTTCACAACCCAGAGAGAGAGTTTTTATTCCAGAGAAACTTTCTGGACCTGATCACAGGTCAGTGTGAAGAAGTTCTTTAGAACAACCCCAGTTTCATGTTAATGGCCAGGCGATTCGCAGAGACAGAGCTCAGGCATGCTGGGTCTTGCGTACCCACATGGGGAAAACTATTCTGCTTTAAAAGGCTCATATTCTACATTTTAGTGTTGTCACGATACTGCAATTTCTAACTTCGAAATAATGCCTTGAAAATATCAATACCATTTTTGATACCACAGGAAAAACCTTTTTAATATTTTTAATATTATCCCATATTTTTTTCCATCCGTTGAAAATCTGTTTGTGTTTTTTCAATTGTGTAAGTTTATTTCAATAGCTTACACACAGCACAAGGAAGCTTGATTTCAAACTTTGAATTGAATTCACAAAAAAGACAAGTAAACCTACAGTAATAAAATGAGAACAAAAATAAATTACAAGTAGTAGCACAAATAAATAAAATAGAATTCAGATACAAATTAAATAAATAGTGCTTTAATTTTTTTAGGCATGTCTAACAGTAGTATTCAGGTCAGAAATACTACAGAAATTGAATAAAGTAATCAAAATAAAATAACACTGGATCATTTTCATTGTAAAAAATAAGTAAATGCAGATTAATTGTTACAATTAAAGTTATTTAGTTAAGAGCAGTGAGTGATTTTCTTTTGTTCTTTGATTAACACAGCAGCAGGTTTATTAGGCTGTTGTCACTTTAAAATGCACAGATCCAATATACTAGTAATGCACCGATTTTTAAAAAAAATTTATATATATATATATAAAATATATATACAAAAAATATCTGTAGCCATTGACATTGGCGGCAACCACTGCATTTTAATCACAATCCAAACAAATTTGCTACACACATGTAGCATGATCAGTTGTTTTTGTTATAATCTCAAGATTTAAAACAAAAACATAATAATCTGACAGAGTTGTGAAATTATGCTACATAAGACACACCTGCACAAAACAAAAACAGCAGACTGAATGAAAATGCGAATTCTCTCTCTCTTTGGATACAAAGCAGAGCTGTGCTTATAAACACTAATTAATACAAAGGTAAGAGGAAAAGAAAATGCCATCGAAACTTTAATGAAGACAGTCAGTTCCCTTCAGAGATACATTCATATAAATTCCACCCCTAATTCAATATTTATATTTTTCTTCCTATATTTTGAGCATTGCGAACAGTGAGCTTGCTGGCTGGTACAGTGTTTGCTCTGCTGCTGCGTTTGTGTTCTCTTCTTTGCGTCCGTCTCTGGCCTGTGTTAACGTCCTGTTTACAGACTTCGAAACATTTCCACATAAATGCCATTTTGGGAAATGATTGCAATGCAGTTTGTGTGCAAGTCCGCAATAGAGATCAGCCAAAATAAAACTAAAACACTACTACATTTTGTGGCTTTCCCCTTAGAAGTCCATAACATTAGTCAAAGTTTCTTCCACCAAAGCAGTCATTTATTTTTAGATCCTTTAGATCTGTCTGACACTTGAATTTAACCAAAGCGGAAATATTAATAGGATTAAAAAAACGAAATAACCGACATGGTAAAATTACGTCGGTTATAGGCTCTGAATTTCGGTTTCGATTATTTTTTGATTAATCATCCAGCCCTAGTTAAACATCTGTATTGCTACTAATGCATATCTTACTACCCCAAACTTTTGACCTGTAGAGTATTTGTTTTTGTTTTGTTTTGTTTTTGAAAAGTCTCACTAAGGCTGCACTTATTAGATCAAAATAGTCAAAACAGTAATATTGTGAAATATTATTACAATTTAAAATAACTGTTTTCTATTTGAATGTTTTTAAAATGTAATTTATTCTTGTGATGGCTAAGACTTCAGAAAACATTTAGGCCTAATGCCTCCTTGCTAAATAAAAGTATTCATTTCTTTTAAAAAAAAGAAAGAAACTTTTGAGCAGTGCACATATTAAGGTAACGTCTGATGTTTAGATATCTATAAATATTGATTGCTTTGAATTGCATTTTTTGCACACATGATATTTGTAAATAAAATACTTGTATTTCAGGAAGATGGATTTAATGATGAATTATTTAGGATAATGTTTAATGTGATGCTAATGAAAATATCCTCCATGTAATCGAGCAGACTGAATCTGAACTCTCAAGAGAGGTGAAGTGGCCTAAATTGGTAATGGAACATTAACGCTGTCTTGCCTAATGCACAGTGTTGGGAACGTTACTTTAAAAAAGTAATTAGTTATAGTTACTAACTACTTGTTCCAAAAAGTAACTGAGTTAGTAACTGAATTACTCTAAAATAAAAGTAACTCGTTACCAGGGAAAGTAACTATTTGCATTACAGTTAAAAAAGACAGTTTTTTTTAGCAGTTTTCACAAGTCAGTTGAACTTAGTAGAACAGAAGTAGTGCTTATATTGCACCTTGAAAATCCCAACTTTTCATTGGATTGCTCCTGACTCGCCATCTGCTGCTTCATCGAATCTCTGTTTAGCTGTTGTGTGTGTGTGTGTGTGGCGATTGTGCTGGCATGTGTGTAAAAACACTGGATCTGATTGGCTACCAGGAAACATAACTCTGCCTTAGCCAATCATAATCGCATTCCTCGTTATTAACCCACCTCCTCACTAGCTGTGTGAGCCACGGGGTGCGTTCGGATTACAGTTTATTCAATCAATAGCCTACATAGTAACCTTTACTGTCTATTATAGTAACGCACATAGGCGTCGATTTCGGTGGGTACACGTCCCCACCAGATTCCCTCATGAGTCATTTTGTACCCACCACTTTTTGAAACATTGAGGCACGGATGTTAATACAAATAAATAAAACATCTCCAGTTAGCAGAGCATTCATTTAGTTCGCTATTAAGTCAGAGATCTAGCGCTAAAATGTGTTGTTTTATAAATCAAGCTGAGCGCTCGTTCCCGCTGCTATCAGTTGCATGGATAGTTGTTCTCTTGTGGCTCGCGCTGTCACGCACAGTCTTCACTCGGACGCGCGCTTCAATCTATCGCCGTTGTGGAGACTATTCGTTCCGGTGAAATCACAAAATAAAATGCACACAAACGTGTCCCTGCTGAACATATTCAGTTTTGATGAGAGAGAGAAAAAAACAACTATAGAAGTGCGAATTCGAACCCGTAATCTCTGACACGCTTGGCAAATGATCTACCACTAGCCCACTTAAGAACTCGTATAACATTTGTGGATCGATGGATTTATTTACTGGTTGAGCAGAGAGGCTGCACAGTTTGACAACTTTGTATCAGAATTTCTGAAAATGCACGTCCGAAAGCATCTCTGTCGCCAGCAAATTTCAAACCAAACTGACGCCCGTGGTAACGCACCGCATTTAACGTTCAGTAACGTTAACGCCGTTGTAACGACGGGAAAAGTAATTAGTTAGATTACCCCCTTACTGAAAAAATAACGTCGTTACCTAACGCCGTTCTTTTAAACGCCGTTATTCCCAACACTGCTAATGCATAACATAAACGCAGAGTTTAGCTTTTATGTTCTAGAGTTTATATGCTCTTTTTTTTAGTACATCAATGTGACAATCATATGCAATTAGTCTGGGGTACAACCACAAATAGCAACACATTCAGCTGTGGAAGGATGCAAAGTAATGGAGCTTTATAAGGAAAGGTCACAATGAATGATTATCCACTTCAGGTCTTCAGAGGGTAAGTGTTTTATCAGCCCCAATTTGTCCCTTCGCGTCTTTGTCTCATCACTTTACCGTTTTCTCTGGAGATCTTGAGTAATTAATCTGAGGAGAGCAGGTTGCTCTTTCTTCTCACAAGGTATGGTAATCTTTAAGTAGCAATAGAGATCAGACTTGTGCTTAATCCCAATTTGTATAGTACTGCAAATGTAAAAAGTACATTAAAAAAATGTATGAACTACGCTGGTGATGGAAAAGGGCATATAGGTGTGTTTCTTTTTTTTTTTTTTTTGCCAATGGCCTATATATACATATGAATCATACTGTTTTCAATGTACCATGCTTTGAAGGGCACTAATGTGTAATTTTTGTATGGATGGTAACAAATTCCAATGAATCCTTCCCTGTTCTCTGATGTAACAGCTCCTTAATGCCACTTTAGTTTGTAATGCGGAGACTGTCATGTCATTGTATTGTCCTAGTATAGGGTTATCTTAAAGTGCACAATAGATTTTTGAGTTTTAGATGATGATCCGTACAGTATATGAGCCAGGCAGTGGTTTGACAGTAGCGTGTGATTGTGCATCTCTTCCCTGCTGCAGGATCAGTGGCCATGTCAAAATCTGTTCCATTAAAGGGAAAATCATCCCGCATGTCCTCTCATCCAGAGATAATGAAGCTCTCTGAAATCTTGCATGGCTTTTACTGATGGCTACATGGGCCAATCTAGCAGAGACAGTCACTTGAGGCTATTCACATGTGTTTTTTTTTTCAGTACGCATGCCTTACAGCGTGTTTGCTCTGTGAGTTTGCTTTAGAACAGCTGCTAATGCTTGAAGCTAGCTGTCAGCATACCAGATAATGTGTTCAGTGAATAGGACAAGCCTGTGAGGTCATTCTGAGCACTGCCAGTTGGTTTAGAATCTAACAAATGGGTGCGAACTGTTTTTTGTGGCACCCTGTGCAAAAACATCTCCTGCCAATTGCATAATGTAATTGCTAATTAGAACTGCGACTTAGCCACAGAATCTCTTAGGCCAGAAACAAATATAGGCATAAATGCTTGACCAACACATTGCAAGCATTTTGTCCTAGAGTAGATATTTCACATGCATTCTTGAATTATAGTGGCAGACTGTTCAAGAGGTGATACAGAGAACTCTGACGGTTAATTTTTGAATGCGTAATTAGTAGGGGTGTAACAATATATCGTGTCACAATGTAGCGCAATACAAAAGTGCACCAATATGTATTGTGGGTAGAGTAAAAAAAAAAAAAAAGGTAAAAAATTCAAGTGTTGAATTTCTTTTTTTTCAGTACTAGTCAGTCAGTACTACATTAAGCTACTATATATAATGTTGAATATAATGCAATGGGGGAATATTTGTGGGTCCTGATAATGCCAAATGTCTGATGTTACCAGTAAAAAGTGGCCTACATTTTTTTAAATATATCTAGTCAGTGACAGAGTGTAAGCATATTCGTCTGAAATAATTCTGTATTTTCAGCTTCAGAATCATGAACATTTTGATTCTGGTGTCCCAATTGTCCTGTGCATTGGGTTATCAGCAGCACTAAGCCTATTCATTTCCACACCCAATGTAGTACCAAATGTAGCATTTTAATTAACAGTTAATTTTTTTATAACTATTTACCATATGTCTTGAAGTATCGCAATAATATTGTATCGTTAGTTCAGTATCGTGATATGTATCGAATCGGGACATGAGTGTGTCGTTACACCCCTAGTTCTGATGCATGCTCTGTTCTATGCAGGGTCCGAAATTAACTTTGTGGCTCACCTGCCACTGGGACTGGTAGATGAAAAAATCCACCAGCCAAGCATATTTTTTACCGGCCAAAATAATAAACAGCCTTTTTGTGTCAGATATACAGATCCTTCTCAAAAAATTAGCATATTGTGATAAAGTTCATTATTTTACATAATGTAATGATAAAAATTAAACTTTCATGTTTTAGATTCATTGCACACCAACTGAAATATTTCAGGTGTTTTATTGTTTTAATACTGATGATTTTGGCATACAGCTCATGAAAACCCAAAATTCCTTTCTCAAAAAATTAGCATATCATGAAAAGGTTCTCTAAACGAGCTATTAACCTAATCATCTGAATCAACTAAATAACTCTAAACACCTGCAAAAGATTCCTGAGGCTTTTAAAAACTCCCAGCCTGTTTCATTACTCAAAACCGCAATCATGGGTAAGACTAACATTACAAAATGCCTTTGTAATAAACATTTTATTACATTAGCCTACTATTTTGGTATGAACATTCACCCGCCAGTGTGGCGGATAGCCTTTTGAGATTTACTCGCCAAACGGAAAATCTACCTGCATTTGGCGCTTTAATTTCGGACCCTGGTTCTATGCGCAAATAACTGATACTTGCTCTCTATTTTACAGATTGAATGAAGTTGGATGGCATGCAGTATCTCCAAGAGTTCATGGCACACTTTGGCCAATTTATGAGTCCCAACTATGGAAGAGTGACCGGAATATGATGCCACAAAGAAAAATGAAGATCAGCCATGCCTCCATTGCTGATCTCCATCAAGGGCACTCAGTTTTTACTGCTGTCTGGGACTCTCCTTCTGCTCTTGGATAGTTTCAGTTTTAACATACATCATACCACACACACGACCTTGTTTATGGACGATATCATTCTGTCACGAGAAAGATGAAATTTCCTTTTATTAGAAGTCCCAATTAAAACAAGGACACACAAGTTACAAACTCTGGAAACTCAAAGTGTACAGTGCAGATGAAGTTGCATTATGGCAGCTGAATCTTTTCAACAGCTGCATTCACGTATCTGGTTCGAAGGAGAGTGATAGTTGCACGATGCAGCGAAGTGGAGGCATCATCGGGAACAACGGCCAGCCATGGGTACTGCGGCGAGTACGGCTCACCTGGCTCAGTTTCATGCTCTTTTTCATCCTGGTCTTCTTCCCTCTCATTGCACATTACTACCTCACCACAATAGATGAAGCAGGGGGACCAGATAAGCGCATTTTTGGGCCAAGACCTGGAGGAGAGCTGTGTGAAGCAAAGCATGTGCAAGACCTGTGTCGTATACGGGAATCTGTCAGCGAGGAACTACTTCAGCTTGAGTCAAAGCGGCAAGAGCTCAATGGCGAGATAGCCCGACTTAACCTACGCATCGAGGCTTGTAAACGTAGTATTGACAGTGCCAAACAAGACTTGCTACAACTCAAAAATGTCATCAGCCAGACAGAGCACTCTTACAAGGAACTTATGGCACAAAACCAGCCAAAACTGTCGTTGCCAGTTAGACTTTTACCAGACAAGGATGATCCTGGATACCCTCCACCCAAGTCGGCCCAAAGCTGTCGTTTGCATTCTTGTTTTGATTACGCTAGATGTCCACTTACATCTGGCTTCCCTGTCTATGTTTATGACACAGGATCATATCCTTGGGGTGAGAAGTTGGACCCTCTTGTCAAACAAGCCTTTGCATCATCCGTCAAAAGCAGTGTATATGTCACCAATAATCCAAACATTGCCTGTCTGTACATAGTGCTTGTTGGGGAAATACAAGAATCACCTTCCTCTCCCCCTGCTTCACCTTCTGACCTTGAAAAGCAGCTCAAGGCTTTGCCGTATTGGAGGTTGGATGGCCACAACCACCTGCTTGTCCATCTTTCTAGAAAGTCTCTGACTCAGAACTTCCTGTACAATGTGAGCACAGGACGAGCAGCAGTGGCACAGTCTACCTTTTTTGAACGTCAATATAGAGAAGGTTTCGACATGGTGGTGTCTCCTCTAGTCCACGCTCTGTCTGAGCCAAACTTCCTAGAGGTGCCTCCGCAAGTCCCTGTCAAGAGGAAGTATCTCTTCACCTTTCAGGGAGAAAAGGTTGAGTCTTTGAGGAGCAGCTTGCTTGAAGCCCCACCACAGTCCTTTGAGGAGGAAATGGAAGGGGATCCACCAGCCGACTATGATGATCGCATTATTGGCACACTTAAAGCTGTACAGGACAGTCACCTAGATCAGGTTCTTGTTGAGTTCACTTGCAAGAATCAGCCCAAGACAAGTTTACCAACAGAGTGGGCATTGTGTGGCGCGCGTGAGGATCGTTTAGAGGTACTGAAGGTTTCTACATTTGCCCTGGTGATATCTCCAGGTGATGGCCAGTTGGTGGCATCTGCTGGCTGTAGCATGAGACTTTTTGAGGCTTTGGAAGTCGGGGCAATACCGGTGGTGCTTGGCGATCACTCAAAGTTGCCCTACCATCACCTCATACGCTGGAGTGAGGCAGTCATTATGGTACCCAAGCCTCGTATTACGGAGCTGCACTTTCTATTGCGTAGCATCTCAGACAATGATCTTCTGGCCATGCGACGGCAGGGTCGGTTTCTTTGGGAGACGTACTTCTCCACCTCTGAGAGCATCTTGAGCACCATCCTGGCTAGTGTACGAACCAGCATCCAGATACCAGCAGCACCCATACGTGAGGAGCCTGCCCAGGAGATTCCTCACAAAGCTGGAAAGTTGGCAGGAACCGATGCTAACATGGCTGACAATGGTGACCTCGATCTAGGGCCTGTTGAAGTAGAGCCCCCTTATGCTTCGCCACGCTTCTTGCGTAACTTTACCTACACAGCTGCTGATGTTTACCGCACCTGGAATCGTGCACCTGGCCCTTTCCATCTATTCCCACACACTCCCTTGGACCCTGTACTTCCTTCAGAGGCCAAGTTTCTGGGGTCGGGGACTGGTTTTCGTCCGATTGGTGGTGGTTCTGGGGGATCTGGTAAAGAGTTTCAGGCCGCTCTAGGAGGTAACGTCCCACGGGAGCAGTTCACTGTAGTCATGCTTACTTATGAACGGGAGGAGGTTCTTATGAACTCACTGGAAAGACTTAATGGTCTTCCTTATCTCAACAAAGTGGTGGTTGTGTGGAATTCCCCCAAACCACCTTCTGATGATCTGCTCTGGCCAGACATTGGTCTACCTATTGTGGTAAGCATTCAGTATCATATTTCTTATAGTCATTTCTTATTACTGGGCCAGTAAGCAATCAGCTAGTAACCACCTGAAACACCCTAGAAATGCGTGGCAAGTTTTGCACAGGCAGGCACCACTCAGTGAGAAAAAATGTGTTAAGCCTGTTATTAGTTTGAATTCTCAAAGGCTTAAATGTGGTAGAACCTCACATGCATTTCATTCTGCTGTAGATTTGGTCTGCTCTCTCTGCTGTCTTTGAAGCATAGCTTTCATGTCTCTAGGGCAGCAAGCCAAATTAGTTCTGGTGATATTAAAGGAAACAGTGCTGTATTAAGCCCACAGTAAGGTTATACTTTGAAACGAAATCCCAAATAGAATGCCGAAGTTCCCCAAATTTCTTATTCTATTCATGTCTTTGAGAACTAATTTGGAACTTTGAAATTGAGCATCTTTAATTATGGATACATGGTTGCAAACAGAGCCATTTTAAATTTTAAACACGTAAAGTCATCAAAAATGCTTTCCAGAAGTATTAAGTTGTTTTGATTGGCATTTGTTGGTTTCATAAGGTTATATATCTGGCTGGCCCAGTAAAACCTCCAATAATACCATGTTCTACCTCAGTCATTCACAATATGGCATGTTGACAGATGCGCTTTTTCTTTGCAGGTGGTACGCACAGAGAAAAACAGCTTAAACAATCGCTTCCTTCCTTGGGATGCAGTCGAGACTGAGGCTATTTTGTCTATTGATGACGATGCCCATCTTCGACACGATGAAATTATGTTTGGGTTCAGGTGAGATTTTTGTGATAGCAAGATCATAACATAGTATATTTAATAGGAATGGGCGATTATACAGAATGCTAAGGCACTTTTATTTGGCAAGTTTCTTGCATTAAACACTTTGAATTTACTTTGGCCGTTCACATTTTTATCCACTTTTTGGCCATTTCAAAGCAAATACACCAGTATTATAAAAATATATACTGAATATAGTCAAAAGGCTGAAGATATTGAGAAATAATTGTTTTATTTTGTTCCAAATCGCCCTGCCATAATGTTTAGTTGTTTTTATAATTATTGATTGGTAAAACATTACACCCTGAAAAAGCAATGCCTAAAAATTTTCCCCCTTTTGAAAAGATATATTAGAGGTATTTTTGCTTTTATTTGTATAAGTTAGTTCCCATTATTCTGTGTTTTTCCTCTTTTAAAGAAATGTTATGCGTTTTTTATTTTATGCTTTTTAAGTTAAATAATGTGAAACGTTAAAAAGAAACATTTGTCACTGTCACAACAATTTTGTCACTCTGAATAAATTGTTTATGAATTAAGGAAAAAAATATTTTTCTTTTGGAGAGACAGTTTAAACTGATCTTTTCTCCCACCTTAGTCTGTGCATTTTGAGAATGCCATTTTTAGTGTGATAAAAAGTGTGATATAATTTCAAGTAACATCTATATGCATGTTTTAAATGTATTTGTCAAAAAAAGATTTTACACTGCTGCTGTGGTGTGTTTCTCCATTCAGAGAGTTTAAGCCCACAGCTGCAGATTCAGTTGTTAGTTTGAGGAATTTAAAGTATCTGATCTGATAAAGTCCATGACAGTGGAAGGAAGCGCTCTCCTTCACGCCTGCGTATCTCCTTGTTTGTTTGCATGTTTAGATTTGCATAATTTGGTCAGAGGAACAAATGGGAGATTTGATTTTGGTTGAGCTTGCTTATTATATTATTTGTTTTGGGGTAAAAATGGTCACGTCGCGGATCTTTACATGTTGAACACTAATGTTCCCAATAAATGTTTGTGTCTATAAACATTAGGGAATTTGTCAGGATGATTGATTAGGAGATTTTTTTCCTTAATACTTAAGTCTGCATTATGATGCAAAAGATGCTGCCATTTCTGAGCAATGTTATTATGACTGGTGTTTTATGACTATAGTTTTGTGCAATAAAAGCCAAGGTTATTGTTATTTAGCCCATGTATTCAGTAGGGCTGTAATCTCCCAGTCTATTGGTCGATACGTTCTGGCTCGACCAAAATTCTGATTGGTCGATTTTTTGCCGCGTTCATTTCATCAGGTGGAAAGCACTAATTGTTAATGGGGGTGTTTTCAGAGCACCCCTGTTTCACAGGTAACAGTCTGTCTTCAGAACACCCCCCTTGTTTTCACTTCTTTTGGATTAGCCCAACCCACTGGAGAAGAGAGACAGATTGAAGAAAGTAGGCTACTAGAAGGTTTGCTGAATATTATTTATTTAATTGTGAGAGCGTTTAATTCATAGTCAGTCCTCTTCTACCATGTCAACAAAGACATCGGCAGTGTGGCAGCATTTTTTTTTTTAAGTTAATAGTCTACACGTGTCTCATGAGTGTCTGTCAGTTATTATAATACATATGACAAAAATAGTTGTCTAAATTATGTTGCATAATCCTCAAAAGTTTTTGTGATGATATCACTAGTTGACAACATAGTACTGTTTCGGAAATCATATCTATGATATTGCGCAGGTGGACGTGATGCAACGCTGTCAGAGCCGACAGACTTGTGTGTCAGACTCATTTCAGTGCAAAATAATTAGGTCAAAAACCATTTAATATACTGCAAATAGCCTACTAGTTTTTTATGTTTATTTATAATTCATTTAGGCGGACAACAAGGCTACCAAGTACTACGCACAGTGTGCAGCTAATTAATTTAACTTTTTTTTCCTAACGTCATTTTTGTCGAAAATTTCAGGACTTCAGTCAACAAAGATTTTCTTTGGTTGATTACAGCCTTAGTATTCAGTTACTATATTAAAGGGCTTTGTTTGGCATCCATATATTGCTTAACAAAATGCTATTCAGTAAATATTATAATAACCACTCTTGCATTCCCATCTCTTTCTCCTTCTACACTTCCAGGGTGTGGCGGGAGGCCAGAGACCGGATTGTAGGTTTCCCGGGAAGGTTTCATGCTTGGGATGTAAATCACCAATCTTGGCTCTACAATTCGAACTACTCCTGCGAGCTCTCCATGGTACTGACGGGTGCGGCCTTCTTCCATAAGGTGAAGCTTTGACCACTTTGACACTTCCAGAGCCTGATTATGCCAAAAATAGACATGGAGCTTATGTAGTTTTGCCCAAGTAACACCAGGTAATAGGAGCTGGAAATGGTTTAGTTTGTTGAAAACCGACGTTGCTACCAAGTACGTTGTTGTGCAACCAAATGCATGATGCAGCGCCTCATTTTTCAGATGGATAAGCAAATAGCACAACATGTTTCATTTATGAGCATTTCTGTACAACATCATGGTACTTTCTTGTGTTCATTTTTTATTAAAAGCCATCATTTCTTTCTCTCCTCAGTATTACGCATACCTCTATTCCTACGTCATGCCTCAAGCCATACGTGACATGGTGGACGAGTACATCAACTGCGAGGATATCGCCATGAACTTTCTCGTGTCGCATATCACTCGCAAACCCCCCATCAAGGTCAGTGGGCAGTAACTTGAAGCATGTGTCGTTTACAGCCTTTTGGGGCTTTTGCCACTTGGGATTTCAATTTAGTGCTCAGTCATGCTGTTTTTGTGTACAACATGATAAAGTGAATAATGTTAATCAGACAATACATTCTGTTAGCCACTTGGTTTCTGTTTCTGGCACTCTGGGTAGCCCCGCACACAGTGAAATCTCATTGGCCCAAATCCTTTCTCCACGTAACTGTTTTGAACATTGAATATGGCCTTATTGGCTCATATTTTGCCATTGTGCAGCACTTTCGGTTCCTGCTTGGACAAAAAAACCTGTTCTTTTTTTAACTTCAAAACAAAACATTTACATTTCATTTTCTGATTCAAATTTTAATGGACATTGTTAAATCTCTTTATTATAAAAAAACACGTCCAGATCATACCCTAATATTTCATATTCGTGTTTCACCCCCAAATCAAAAGAAAGAAATATATAGTAAAGAAAGATTATTGATCTATTCATTTTATTTCCCCCTAAATTATCACTAAATTGTATTTATATATCACAGTAGTATTTGTTGCCTAAATTACTGTAATGCAACAATCAGAATCTAATCAAAATCACTGAGTGTGAATCATCAATGTGCTTAATTGTCATGAAAAGTCACAAAAAAGTTATTTCTCTTACTCCGTTTATTTATTGGCAGCGGCTATTTGCACTAAGTGAAAATAGCAATAGATTCTATATACACTATATACAAAAGTGAATAGCAGAGTTTTCTTATTGATATGCTATTTACACTAAGTGAAAATAGTGCTGGGTTCTATTTACACTATGTAAAAGTTGCAGTATTTTCTTTACAATAAGTGTAAATTGTAGTTAGATGCTATTATACTATTTGCACCTCAGTGCTGTTTTACATTAAACGGTATGCTATAATAACATAGTGTAAATTATTACAATGATTAAACGAATGCCGGCTTATTCGGCCAATAAAGCCCCTCCCTACACGTACCCCTAACCCTAAACACTTTATTATTAAACACATGGTAGACACTTTATTTCCATTTTTCTAATATTTTCTTCATTTTTATTGAAAATATTATGGGAAATGGGAGTAGAGTGAGTTAGGGCAAAAGGTGATTTGCATCAAAAAAAAAAAACTATTGCTACTGTTAATAATCCAGCGTCTTCTGTAATTTTGTGGGTGGAGTTAGTGTAAATAGCCTCTGCCAACAAGGTGGGCAATTTGCATTTAGTGTAAATAGTCGCTTCGTTATTTATTTAGTTTTGGGAGTGACAGATAACCTGGACATTTTGAGATTCTCCTGTTATTCTTTGGCATTTTGGTCGTTATTGTGTACTATAAATAAATGTAAATATCAAGGCAATGTCCAGAGTTGAGACACACTTCTTCCACTCTTACATACAGGTCATTCTCAAAAATTAGCATATTGTGATACATTTCATTATTTTCCATAATGTAATGATAAAAATTCAACTTTCATATATTTTAGATTCATTGCACACCAACTGAAATATTTCAGGTCTTTTATTGTTTTAATACTGATGATTTTGGCATACAGCTCATGAAAACCCAAAATTCCTGTCTAAAAAAATTAGCATATTTCATCCGACCAATAAAAGAAGTGTTTTTAATACAAAAAAAGTCAACCTTCAAATAATTATGTTCAGTTATGCACTCAATACTTGGTCCGGAATCCTTTTGCAGAAATGACTGCTTCAATGCGGCGTGGCATGGAGGCAATCAGCCTGTGGCACTGCTGAGGTGTTCTGGAGGCCCAGGATGCTTCGAGAGCGGCCTTAAGCTCATCCAGAGTGTTGGGTCTTGCGTCTCTCAACTTTCTCTTCACAATATCCCACAGATTCTCTATGGGGTTCAGGTCAGGAGAGTTGGCAGGCCAATTGAGCACAGTAATACCATGGTCAGTAAACCATTTACCAGTGGTTTTGGCACTGTGAGCAGGTGCCAGGTCGTGCTGAAAAATGAAATCTTCATCTCCATAAAGCTTTTCAGCAGGTGGAAGCATGAAATGCTCCAAAATCTCCTGATAGCTAGCTGTATTGACCCTGCCCTTGATAAAACACAGTGGACCAACACCAGCAGCTGACATGGCACCCCAGACCATCACTGACTGTGGGTGCTTGACACTGGACTTCAGGCATTTTGGCATTTCCTTCTCCCCAGTCTTCCTCCAGACTCTGGCACCTTGATTTCCGAATGACATGCAACCACTGAGCAACAGTCCAGTGCTGCTTCTCTGTAGCCCAGGTCAGGCGCTTCTGCCGCTGTTTCTGGTTCAAAAGTGGCTTGACCTGGGGAATGCGGCACCTGTAGCCCATTCCCTGCACACGCCTGTGCACGGTGGCTCTGGATGTTTCTACTCCAGACTCAGTCCACTGCTTCCGCAGGTCCCCCAAGGTCTGGAATCGGTCCTTCTCCACAATCTTCCTCAGGGTCCGGTCACCTCTTCTCGTTGTGCAGCGTTTTTTGCCACACTTTTTCTTTCCCACAGACTTCCCACTGAGGTGCCTTGATACAGCACTCTGGGAACAGCCTATTTGTTCAGAAATTTCTTTCTGTGTCTTACCCTCTTACTTGAGGGTGTCAATGATGGCCTTCTGGACAGCAGTCAGGTCGGCAGTCTTACCCATGATTGCGGTTTTGAGTAATGAAACAGGCTGCGAGCTTTTAAAAGCCTCAGGAATCTTTTGCAGGTGTTTAGAGTTAATTAGTTGATTCAGATGATTAGGTTAATAGCTCGTTTAGAGAACCTTTTCATGATATGCTAATTTTTTTAGACAGGAATTTTGGGTTTTCATGAGCTGTATGCCAAAATCATCAGTATTAAAACAATAAAAGACCTGAAATATTTCAGTTGGTGTGCAATGAATCTAAAATATATGAAAGTTTAATTTTTATCATTACATTATGTAAAATAATGAACTTTATCACAATATGCTAATTTTTTGAGAAGGACCTGTATGTGTTACAATAGAATTGATTTCAGTGAGATTTACTCAGTGTGATTTCGGAAAGCTTTAAAAAGCCTTTGTCTTTCTGAAGTCCATTGACTGACGCATCGGGTTGGCCGGTGAATTAATGGAGTAGTGAAATTTGATGGATTTTCTGAGGCATTATTAGGGTTTCATTGGTACACACACACACACACACACACACACACACACACACACACACACACACACACACACACACACACACACACACCTCTCGCTCTCTGCCTCCTGCCGTCCCTGCAGATTAGACAAATCAATTACATTCTTTTTGTTGTCATGGAGAAGCCGACCAGATTGCAATGGGAAAACAGGCTACACGAATGAAAGGGATATTGTGTTATGAAGCTAATAAGTCTGTCATCTTTATATGGAGGGATTGATTGAAGGAATAATCCATTCAAAATTTAAGTCTGTTTATTTAAACCTGCATTATTCTCCAAGCTGCTCTTTTCCATTCAAACAAAGCTTTAAAGGACAAAAGCACGCAATTTGTGCTCTATATTCTAAGGGCCTGTGTACACAAGGACATTTTATGTGTTTTCTGTGATCGGGTAGCTATCCGGTCATGAAAAGACCAGGTGTAAATGCCCTCCCAAACGCATTCGAGACAAATGTAAATCCGATCGCTCAAACCACATCAGAAGGTGTTCTGGGACGCGTTCCAGAAGAAACTAGAAGTGTAAATGCATCTGGTTGTTGAAACCACATATATAAATTTTACTCCTCCCGACAATGCAAAAGAATAAGCGTGTTAGAGCCTGTTATAGGCTATATGTCATGCAGATGAGCATCTATTCATCAAGCCAACGTGCAAACTATCACAAATCTGACGCTTAACACACAATCTTCTTCATTAAAAGTAAAGAAACGAAATGATCTTCCGAGTGCTGTTGCTGCTCTCTCTCCTATTGCAGTCTTTGATTTTGAAATCGCAGCTCTTGCGATGACGTGAACTCCATTAAATCTGCATATAGCGTGGGAATCGAAGATCGGATTTATATCCGTTTTGCAAAAACACATTTATGTGACCAGGTGTAAATGGAATCGTTTTGATAAATCAGTCAGCTATCTGGTCAGTAAAAACGCATGAAGTGACCGGAGCTGTGTCCCAAATGACGCACTATACACTATGTACAGGTGAAACTCGAAAAATTAGAATATCGTGCAAAAGTTATAATTGTGATGATTATGTCTTACAACTTATGAAAACCCCAAATTCAAAATCTCAGAAAATTTTAATATTACATGAAATCAATTAAAAAAACAATTTTAAATACAGAAATGTCGGCCCTCTAGAAAAAAAGTACAGTCATGCATATGTATATAGTTATATATACTAAATATATTAGTTTCACCTTTTAATTTGAATTACTGAAATACACAAACTTTTGCACAAACCTTATGTACTTATGTACTCAACCGTGTATGAACTTTTTTCGGTTAAATAAGTGCATCATCCGGGTACTTAAAGTGCACTTTTTCTTTTTAGGATATTCAGTGTGAATGCACTACTTGCACTATTTATGCTAGAAAATGGCGTAGAATAGTGCTCAAGTACTCGATTTGGGATGCACCTCAGGTGTAAACAGGCCCTAAAGGTGATAATGACGATACACAGGGCAACTAGATGAGACACAGGGCCCACGACCGATCTAAATTATCCAGATAGAAATGTATTGCCCATTTTCAATAGGAAAGTGCCCAAACAACAATCGCAAACATTGCTCAAAAAGTTGCCCTGTGTATCATCAGCTTAAGAGTTCTAAAGACGTATGATAGATTGTGTAAGGAACTGTGTGAAATGTAAGTCCTTATTGGTTTAATTCTTCCTCAGGTGACGTCACGTTGGACCTTCCGCTGTCCCGGATGTCCGCAGGCTCTGTCACACGACGATTCGCACTTCCACGAGCGCCACAAGTGCATCAACTTCTTCGTAAAAGTCTACGGATACATGCCGCTGTTATATACTCAGTTCAGGGTGGACTCGGTACTCTTCAAGACGAGATTGCCGCATGACAAGACCAAATGTTTTAAGTTCATTTAATGGAACAAGCACAGGAGTCCGACGAAGCACTGACACGGCACGGTCTCTCTCCGGGAACGTGAAGGGAATCAAAGCTTTCTTGTAAATATGGGACAATTTTACTTTGAACTCGTCTTCCTTGAAGCCAAGGGAGAACAATAGCAGAACGAACCATTACCGTCAGGCGTTTTTAAACGGTCACTTGTGCGTGATTCATCAGCAACCACTACAGGCTTTATTTGCACCACTTTCATGAGACGCTTTAATGGACGTCAAACTAATATTTGCATCATGTTATACTGAAAAAACAAAGTTATGGACCGATGGAGGCCTTTTTTGATGGCATATCGGTGAATTATGGGAGGTGTCAACGCTCTAAATGAGTAGTGTTTTTATTTTTACTTTGCATATACTCTGTTGTTTGAAATGCACTGATGGTCATGTTTTTTTTTACTCGTGTGTGTGCTTTTGAGCTTGTGTGAAAGGCGGTGTGTGTTGTGCTGTAGGTTGATGGTGACTAGACGCCACTAACCCCCATCAAATGTTTGTTGATCATCAGTAAGAATAGCACAAGATATCAAACATAACTTCATAGGAATAGCACCAAATCAAACTGTTACATGTTCTCATGTCAATCACACAAGACAAGAAAACAAGAAAACATATCTGTGTGTAACCTGTTCAGTACACATGTGGAATAACAGATTGATCTCAATGCCTTTTGCTGGATAATTAAGTCTGTGTATGTGTTGTGTCATTTTAAGAAGGTCCAATGATTTCATAAGTGAAATGACAAAGAACTATCCAGGTCATATTTACTCATGTATTTAACTTAAAGAAAATGAATCATATTTTTAGCTTTTTTTATTATTATTGTGACATTATTTTATGAATTATAGCACATTTAAACACCCAAATTGTCATTACATAATGCAACAAAAAAATCATTGTCATTGCTTTGTTCTTTTTCTAATGCAAAATATAATTTTTCAATAAAATGAAATGTTTTAGGACTATTAAGATGTGACTTTTCTACCATAATGCAAAACAAATCTAATTTCCATTACTGTAAAGCACATCATTTTTCTAATCTAATTCTTTAAAAATTCAGTTCATCAAATGTTACAATTGACAAATATTATTTCATTTTGAAATATGGTGATGACTGACTTTTTTTTTTTTTTTTTGAGACTTATTTAGGGAAAAAATGTGAAAATAATATCACAAGGCAAAAAAAATCTGGTCCCATAAATACTTTTGGTCAAAACTTTT
>CM060635.1:3715145-3727645 GCA_030578275.1 Meda fulgida
TGTGTGCGTGATTTGCACGCTTCTGTTTGCATGTGTGTGTGTTACAATCACATAACGCTGATTTCACGCAGGCGCCATTTTAAAATCGAAAGCGAGGCTCCGGTGGGAAGTAAAGACAAGAATGCCTTGGACTACCAACCTGAAGCTGCTGCCGCGATTTACACTATTGGATGTTAATATCATATCCAATAAAGGGTATAGTTCGTTCCTGCTTCTTTTTTACTTTCTGAAATATGCATATAAAATATTTTATTTATAAATAAATTTCACTGTATACAGTCTAAAGTATGAAAGAAATGTATGTACAGTTTCAGAATAACTAATTTCTACATTAAACACAACAATACGCCATCGCATTCGCGACTCTCCTGTGATTAAAGGCGAGACTTCCGGTTTTCTTCCCACCGGAGCCTCGCTTTCGATTTCAAAATAATGTCTGCATGAAATCAGCGAATACAGCAGCGCATTAGTTTAGAATAGCGAGTAACGTACATTAAGCTGTTTAAAGGATTAGTTCACTTTTAAAACAACTTTTGCTGATAATTTACTCACCCCCATGTCATCCAAGATGTCCATGTCTTTCTTTCTTCAGTCGAAAAGAAATTTTCGACTGTTTTTGATGAAAACATTCCAGGATTTTTCTCCATATAATGGACTTCAATGTACCCCAAACGGTTCAAGGTCCAAATGAGCGTTTCAGTGCAGCTTCAAAGGGCTTTAAACGACACCAGACGATGAATAAGGGTCTTATCTAGCGAAACGATCGGTCATTTAAAAAATAAATAAAAAAGTTAAAGTTTTATAGGCACAAATGCTCGCCTTGCTCTGTGATGCGCGTTCGCGACTCTCCTGTTCGAACTCGTTCATCAAAATGAACGAATCTTTTTTCGAGTCATTTCGTTCGTTGAATGAACGAAATGACTCGAAAAAGATTCGTTCATTTTGATGAACGAGTTCGAATAGGAGAGTAAAAGATCTCTTCCTCTACAGGCCATGATCTGCGACTCGTCGATGTCCAGCTTAAAGCTTCTTGGCAGAGCATTAAAGTCGACTAGTCTGTACAACCGCTTTGCCAAAATCTTTAAATCTGCAACTTGTGAAATGTACACAACCAAGTTGCATAGCCGTACATTTACGTTTATCTGATTTAATTCACAGTAAAGGCCCACAAACTCCAGGAATTAAAGCATTTTATAAAGTCTGCATTAATAACCTGACAACAACCCTGAGCTCTGGCACTGCTGAAACAAACTACTCATCAAATGTGTTTTAAATGTTCATTCCAATATGAGTTAGTCCTATGAAAAATAAAAAATGAAGATGTATGAAGTTAGTTCAGTGTCATGGTTTTGACATGCATAAGAGATCGGCACATCGCAGAACTGAAAGTGACATTAAAGCGAGTTTTGAATATGTGGGTGACTTTAATTTCTGGATGAGTTTTAAACAGGCTTAAGGAAATATAGAAAAAAAGTTTTATTTCAACGTTATTTTACAATGATATAAAACACACAGACAAAAGTCTCCATCCAAACAGTAAATGAACGATGATGCGCTATGAAACCCGTTATATCTGTCGACACTGAAGTTCATCAGACATTACAGTAGTTTCGGATCCTGTTATCTGGCTCTGATGGAATTGAATTACAGCCACTTTATAGGCAGGTCAAGTCATTAAGGAGCCAGATATCCACGAGAGGTCAGAGGTCACAGTTTCTGCAGGAAGCGCAGCACCAGGTCTCTCAGCGCGGTGCGTAACGGCTCGTTGTTGTCACAGATGATGTGTGTGCCGTCTTCCTCCAGCTGGATGAGCACATCTTCTGCCTGCAGGTGAAGAATGTGTCCATCTGCCGTCTCCTCCACCTTCACCTCCATGATGCCGTTCTACCAGGAGACAGGTATGCTGTAAATATCAGCGTTTTATCAAACATTTACGGTTACATAATATGCTGGCAGACAATCCTGTGGAGTATCCAGCAAACCAGTGTTATCGCCATACAAGCAGTGATATAGATTATCCAGACTCTGCTGATATATGTGAATATGAGCTGCGCTTTCCTCTCAAGAACAACATGACAGCGGTGAGAAACAGCAGATCAGTAAGCATCTGATCATCTTGATGTGGATATGTTTGCTGCAAGTCACGTTGATTAATATACCAGTAAAATATAAGCAGTTTACATCACTAAACATGAAAAAATGTCAGTGTCTCGTTCAATTAGAATAACAACTTCATTCTCTAGCATAACGCAGCTCTTCAGTGTGTTCATGTTTTTACTGGCGCCTGACTGAACAGAAGAGATGAACCCGAGAAGATTGACACCTCAAAGAAGGCGGAGCCTCAGAGCCACACCCCCCTATGACATCATCGCTACTGACCAATGGTAGTTGGATTGTGACGAAATGACGTCACATGAGTTTGTCTTTCGATATAGGTGCCTTAAAACTATTAAAAATAATTTTTGGTAACTGACATGAAAGCTGAAATAAAAAATATAAATATTATATGAAAAGCAAACTTAAAAAAAAAAAAGGAAATTTTGAAATAAAATAAGTTGAAGTATAAGTATTAAAATTACCAAACTAAAACTGAAATAAAATCCAGATAGAAAAATATGAAAAAAAAACGAATTAAATAACAAGCACATGACAAGATTACTAAAACAAAATCAAATTAAAATGAAAACTGAAAATATAAAAATAAAAGCAAATTCAAAATATGAATACATACTATGACAGTAAAAATAACAGTGCGGTTTGACTATAAGCGATGTTAATTACTCCAGCACAGCGTCTCAAAGTTCATCTGGGGATTGATTTGGTTTAATTGCCTCACTCCCGTTTATCCGAGAGGTTTGATCCTTCAAAAGCAGCAGCAGGTCTCAGGATAGTGGTTAATGCTGGAGATCTGGGACACTTTACGCTGTAATAACAGCTGTGGTCAAACCAACCGGCTCTCAGCGGCCCGTTTAACATCATTCTGCCGACAACTCAAACACAAATGAGCTCTCACTTCCACTCTCACTTACCAGAATGCAAACACATTATTACTGTCAAACCATAACTTTTTACATTTTGTTGAAATGTGATTGCTAAGGTGTTTTGAGTTGCCAAAATGTTATGTGGTTTCAAGGCCAATGCTATGTCATTCCGCCTGTTGCTAGGTGGTTGCTAGGGTGTTCTGGGTAAACTAATGAAAAAGTGTTCATACTACAGCATTTCACATGCAAAAACCAGATATATCAAAATATGCATAATAAATAAATAGAGATCAATGTTGACATCGTTAAATAAAAGTATTGAAAATCATTTTACCTTAACTGTAAAAAACTGAATTAAAATAAAATATTAGATGGAAAAACTAATAAAATGTAATAAAATGTTTATATTGAAATACTAGAATTACTGTTATTATTGATGTTTTATTATTGATGTTTGATATATTTATTATTGAAGTTTTTATTTGTAATTCATTATACTCAAATGCACCTTTGTTTTTTTTACCTTAATTATAAATAAAATATAGGTATTAGATGGAAAAATATGGAAAATTATAATAATAATATGTGCAAAATAGAAATATATTAAGAAAATATTGAAAAAAAATTGTATTATTAAAAATGACAAAAGCAAATAACTATACTACTAAAACCTCCACTAAAAAACTTCGACTAATTTAATATGAATAAACACTATAGTATATAATACTAAAATAGTAAGCAATAATAAAATAACACTGATATATATATATATATACACACACACACATTTTTTTTTCCATTAGGGTCCCCCTGTGGTGAAAATCCAGCTTTTAATGTTGTTTATATGTCTATGTGGTGTTTTTAATATGCCTTAAGACAAACCATGTGTAAATTCATAAGTCGACAGCATTGCTGAGTATTTTCTGCTTAAATCTGCAGTGATCAAAGACAGTCTCAAAAACATGCTTTGAAATCGCTGGTGTTTCTGACGTCACAAACTACCCTGTAACCAATCAGATCAACGTGTGATCGTCAGCGAGTGGATCTCTGAGTGAGTGAGTGGAGGCGGGGCTCATTTGCATATTCATAGAACCACGAATACTAAATGAGGCAAAGGTGTCGAGTTACATTCCAGATATTTTAAGGCATGAAGAATTTTTTTCAAGGAAAACATTTATTTTGGTGATCAAAGATAAGTTTTAAGGGATAAAATTATTGACTACAAGGGGACATTAAAACGCTAAAATAAAAAGCTCACTTAATGAAATAGGGCCAGTTTGAAGAATTAAACTACAGTGGACCACAAAGTATTGGAAAATATCTTCATACATGCACTAAAAATGACTTTGATTGTTGCAAAACTGCCACACAAGAAGTTCAATCTGAGAAAACAGCAACTCTGTGTATCAGAAGCCACCCGCCGCTTCAGCAGTAAAACACTCACTACGAGCTCCTAAACGTTCATTAGCAGCTCAGAGTCACCTTGAGGAGGAAGTCACCTTCCTTCAGAATCATTAGAGAAATTCATTTCCTTTCCAGATTAATTAGCGTCTAATCGATGTTCCGGTGCTGCCAGAATCTGCCGTTTGGGATCCAAGCAAATGAGGAGTTTGGCGTTTCCCTGCATGCTAATGCCTCTCGCCCTCACAGGATGGATTTCTCTCACTTCATCCCGTTTTTAATGTAGTTCATGAACATTGTGTTTCCTGCAGCTGAAACTAAAACAGATTCTTTAGGGCCAGATCGTTGTGTCACCGTCAGGTGTGCGCTTCCCTTTCTACTGCCCCGGGACATCTCAATCACACTCACACACACACACACACTCTCTGTTTCATCTGAGTGTCTGTTGCATTCATCAAACTCTTGTCCCGGCTTGACTTTGACCCACAGGCGGGTTGAACTGTGTTCAGCTCACTTCACTCATGATGCTACAGGCCCTGAGGCTGGAGTCCACTGGTTAGGGCACAGATTGAGTGTCTCGTACCTTGTGCAGTGTGGCCAGGAACGGCTCGAGGGGAACCGCCCCGCTGAGCAGAGGTTTGGGGTTCAGGACCTCAGGCGCTTCCTCCATCACTCTCTTCCTCTTCTTACTGGGCGGCACTGGAGCGGGTTTGGGCACCGGCTACAACACACACACACACACACACACACAGACAACACACACACACACACACACAGACAACACACACACACACATGCAAATAAGAGCTTAATATCAATTCTTAGGGCTGAAACATACAGGTATTAAATGAAAATGCTGATGCTTAAATGCAGATATCTGAACATGCTTGTGTGAAGTGTGTTTTACTTTAAAGGGCCATGTTCTACACAACATTTATTTTTTCCTCTCACGTCCACTTATTGTGTTTGTTAGATGCAGAATAGTAGATAGGCCTTGAGATGGGTGAAAATTAACCAAAAGCTCATGTTTTTTTATCAAAACAAAAACACATGCAGATAAATTAGTATTTTTACTTTTTTAACATACTTTATTTTCTCTCATTGAAGTGAGCAAAAAAATATATATATATATTGTAAATAACAAAATAACAGGTATCGTAAACAAAGAAAAAAATATTGAAAATTGTTTTATTACCTATATGTGTGAGAGAGTGTGTGTGTGTATATATATATATATATATATATATATATATATTTGTTTATTTAAAAAAAAATATATATATTTGTTTATAACAAAATATATATATATTTTTTTTTATAACAAATTTTTATAACAAATATATTTTTTATTTGTTTATTTATTTCATATCAACTATGAGAGAAAATAAAGAAAGGTCCAGTTGAGTATCGTAAATTACAAAAATATAAAAAATGGTTTTAATTACCCATGTGAGATATTGTTAATTACCTATATATTTGATATTATTTATTCTAAATTTGTACTTCATGTTTTATAAATAATTTAAAATAGCTTTCTTGTATTTTAAATTGAGTAATTTACAATACTCAAATGTACCTTTGTTTTTTGTTTCGTTTTTGCATGGAAATCGTGACGAATATTATCATCAACCAAAAAGTTGAGAATATGGCAATGTGCATTTTTTGCTTATGTCCTTTATGTGCTCATGGTTGTGATTTCATAACCATGCAGATTTCATGAAGAACGAGTTGTTTTGAGTTTTAGTTTCCAAAAATGTCCTGAGTGGACAGGAAAGGGAGTTTTGCGTTGTAAATGTGAGAAAGGCCACGTGTTCATGATGGATGACTAAACTCTAGTTTACGAACCATGTGATTGCTTATAAAATGGGCTAAAATGCTTCAGACTATGTTCAGAGCAACTGAAGTAAATTCATGGATGACACGAGTGTTTCTGCGGATGTTGTTGACCCACACACACACACACTGACCTGCAGAACGTGCTTGTTGTCCTTGGACTGCAGAACCGCAGACACCGCAGCGACAGAGACGCCGGGTTTAATCTCGGAGGGAACCAGAGATTTGGCAAGCTGGAGGTTCAGCGAGAGAAAAGAGACTGAGATACTGAAAAAGATATCGCCTCATATAGTTTTATTATTGAAACTGTTTATTATCATTTTTAAGCATACAAATAATCACTTTACACAATCAATATTTGAACGCCAGAGGTGTAATAGTTACCCAAAAAATATTTGGTAACACTTTACTTAAAGCTTTTACATATAATGCATTACAAAAGTACTTTAATCCATTAATTATGCCTTTTAATGAACCTTATAACGCATCGTATGGTCTCATGAATAATTGTAACCACAGTTTTAAAACTAATTTATTCTTTGTTACACCTTTAGAAAGTATTATTAAACACCAAGGTTATTATAGTTTTGCATAGTTTTTATTTTAATATTATTTTCAAATTTCAAATAAATTTCAGTTTAGTTTTAGTTAGTTTCATGAATGGTTTTGTTATTTTAGTTTAGTTTTTTTTGTGAACACATTTCTATTTACTTTTTATATATTTAGTTTCAGTTTTAGTTTTAGTAATTATAGTTTAGCAGAGTTAACCGACACATAAAATAATTGACTACAAGCACAACTAAGTAATATGCTTACAACATCTTTAAAGTCCCCCTTTGTTTATATGTCTATGTGGTATTTTTAATATGCTTTAGGACAAACCATGTGTAAATTCATAAGTCGACAGCATTGCTGAGTATTTTCTGCTTAAAACTGCATGAAAAAAGAGTCTCAAAAACACGGTGTGAAATCGCTGGTGTTTCTGACGTCACAAACTACCTTGTAACCAATCAGATCAACGTGTGCTCGTCAGCGAGTGGATCTCTGAGTGAGTGAGTGAGTGGAGGCGGGGCTCATTTGCATATTCATAGATCCGCGTATACTAAACGAGGATAAATTGAGTTACATTCAAACTATTTTAAGGCATTAAGGAAAAACTTTTAAATATGTCGTTTTGGTGATCAAAGATGAGTTTAAAGGGATACAATTATTGACTACAGGGGGACTTTAACACATTTTAATAATTTGAATTAAGGGCTAAGATAAGGGTTAAGATCTCTATTAGATACGTACATTAGATACTGGTAGCGTTGGATTGCTCTCTGTCCGTAGATCATGGCTAAAACATCGCTTTTGTGATCACAGGCCCTAAACTCTGGAATAGCCTACTGGCATTTTTAAATCAAAGCTTAAAACATATTTTCTTAATGTTGGTTTTCAATGAATTATTTCGTTTTGTGTGCAATATTTTATAGATTATAATCTGTTCTGCGTTTATTTGAGTATAATGATCTGTACAGCACTTTGGTCAACCCTGCGTTGTTTTTAAATGTGCTTTATAAATAAATAATGCAATGAAATATGATGAGTGTGTGACCTCAGGCAGCAGCTGAATGCGCTCGTAGCGGCGTCTGAAGGGAAGCCCCAGCACGGAGCAGCGGCGATAGGCCATGGGTGGAGGCTGCAGCTCCAGCATCAGGTCTGAGCGGTGAGCCTGAGCCGGGGGAGGCTGTGTGTACGGCTCAGGACACACCACGTGAAGAGGCTGGCGGGACAACACAAGACAACACATCATTCACGACACTGAAACCATTTACAAGAGCAACTGGGGCTGCACGATTAATCGCTATTTCTTTACCTATGCATTTACTGAATGAGCACTGTGCCACTGTTGTCCGACTGCTTTTACTGTATTTTATTTATTCTTATTTCTTTTGATTATTTTCATTTCTTCTATGTAAAGCACTTTGAGTTACCATTGTTTATGAAATGTGCTATATAAATAAACTTGCCTTGCAATTTCCATGTAATCGCACTTAAACCAAGTTGGCTTATCGCGATTTTGAAATCGCAAAGGCTCAATTATTTTTTTATGCATAAAAAAGGTCTGCTAAAATAAAAAGTACATTCACGTTTAAGCTGAAGTGTTTAATATACTGAAAGAGAAAAAAAAAATGTATGTCACGATTGTAAAATTGAGTATTCCATTGCTTTAAATTCCAAATTGGAACCAATCCTACTGAGATCTAACAAAAATAGATTTTCAGTTCATCCAGTTGAATCATATTGGTTCCAAATTATGATATAAATTCCATTTAAGTGTTCCTTATTGGAATTCTTTAAAGTCACCATGAAATCAAAATGGTAAATTCTTGTTTTTTATGGAATAGTATTAGGGCTGCACGATTAATCACAATTTATGCTGTGATTATTAGTTATGTTCATCTCGTCGTTGATGATGGGCTCTGTAAACGCTGCTCTCTCTGACAGCACTGCGCGTTTGAGTCGCTTATAATGAAAAAGCAACACGCGGCAAATATGAGAAGCATTTATGAACCTCTTGTCCAACAAAAGACAACATTTAATAACATGCATTTACTCACTTCATAAGGACAGTTGAGCTCCTCCTTCTGTGATGATGCGCTTCTTACACAGAATAAGGCAGTCGTGTGTTTATTACTCATGTTTAATATATCAAAGCAATCTTCTGTTTATTCAGCTACAGCGACAGGGATTTCCTGCGGGGCATATTTGGCGTGTTTTGGGCATATTTCTGGTGTTCAGATGGAGCACTTACTACCGATCAGCCGCTGCACTGACAAACTGCGCGTAAAATAATCGTGGTTTCATTGCGATTAATTGTGCAGCCCTACGAGCATTCAGGAGGAACAGAGCGTACCTGGATGTCCTTCAGGAGTTTGGACACCTGGTGGAAGTTGAGTCGTGTGTCTATAGGGCAGTAAACACACTTCATTGCCAGCGGCTGATACGGAGCCAGAGCGTC
The DNA here is from genome assembly GCA_030578275.1 of Meda fulgida. Classification (NCBI taxonomy): domain Eukaryota; kingdom Metazoa; phylum Chordata; class Actinopteri; order Cypriniformes; family Leuciscidae; genus Meda; species Meda fulgida. The sequence goes on from CM060635.1 coordinate 3,724,365, forward strand.
CAGGTACGAGAAGTCCGGCTCTGAGAACGGCACATCATTCAGAGCATTGCTACACCTCAGGGCATGGAAACCTTCAACCATTTCTAGAAACTATAATGCTTTTCCATTGGGGACTTTTCATCATTATAAATCATTCTGAAAAATATTTGTTATCAATGTTTATATGTGAATAAAAGACTGTTCATCATATAAAGCGATCGAGTCTCTTCAGAAAATTGTGACTAAACTGCTCGATTCATATGGATTCGTTTTACGATCTCTTTATGAACTGTGTGAAGCGTAAAAATGGTAGTTGTGTATCTGTCAATGGAGGGACAGAAAACTCCGATTTCATGAAAAAGATCTTCATTTGAACGAAAGTGTTACGGGTTTGGAACGACATGAGGGAGAGTAATTAATGACAGAAATTTTATTAGTGAACTATTCCTTTAAAAATGCCTCATTTATCAATCTAACGTAGAAACGAGCACAGAAATCATCTTACGACAGGGTTCACGTGTGATTTATGAAACATTCGTATGCTGCCAGTGCCATCGCACCAATGAAAACATCATCATTTAAAAAAACACGTCCTAAAAATTCCCGGTTTCGAAGCCTTGCCCCTAGAGTTTACGACATGGAGAAACATAACCCGGCCAAGAGGAAGTCATCTCATGAAAGAGAAACTGATGTCACTCCAAAAACACAGAGTCCGAAATTTCCGGATCGGATTCGATTTTCTGCGTTTTCCGCATCCGTAGCTAACAGCTTGAATGGTGTTTTGACAATTCAGAGCCACCGAATCACGAATATGAAAAACCGTATACGAAAATTTCGGACTGTCAGTGTGCAAGGGCCTTAAACATCGTAAGTGCAAACAATGATATTAATTTATATGCATATTAAATACCGGTAAATAAAACGAAACATTTTAAAACATTACAGCCTAAGCTATTTTCCCCTCAAATCCTTTAAATGTAATGGTAGAACAGAACAAGAATGAAAAATAAGAATCTATAAATTACAACACGAATTAGGCGACGGTGGCATTCATTATAAACATCATACAAACGTCCAGCCAAGCCAGAGTTACTGTGACACGCACAGATCCACATCCAGAAACCTGCATAAGCAGCTGAGACCTGTAATGGAAATTTTACATTTAGATGTGTTTTCTACTTTTAGACATGTTCTTTTATCTTTTAGATATGTGCAACTTTATTAACATTGAGGATTTATGTACTAATAAGCATTTAAAGGAAGATCTTCCTTAAGTTCTTATAAGCTGAGGGACATTATTAAAAAAATATAACCAAGCTGTTAGAAATGCATAAGTTAGAATAAGCTTTCTGGAACAAGATGTTCTAGGTCACAGAGGACCAAGTAACAAAAAAGGAACAATGTGTACTTCAAGTGACCTATGATCTGCTTCAAGTGAAAAATGTATATGTGTGTGTGCAGTTTTTCTTTCAATCAAACCAGAAATATGAAGTTGAGTAATAGCTAAAAATTAGGAATTGAGCAGTATTTCAAAAACCGGAAATCTGGACGAAGATGTCATAGTGCTGTCTAGGCGAATTTATGTGAGACCAAGAGCTTGAACAAATTTCTGTGAGACCAAGGGGTTTGCAAAACCTGGTTTTCCTTTTAAGGGCATTATTGGAACAGATGCAGCTTCTACACAGGATGTGTTAGGGTATATAACGGGGTGAAAGGGATCCGCCCTTTGCCCTTCTCATGTAGATGCTGTCTGTATGAGAACTGCCAATTTTATTCCTTGCAAGAAATAAAAACTTGATACTTTGACTTTTCAGAGGTTTCCACTTGTGTCCTTCCTCCTAACTTTTCGAATAGAATTATTTCCACAACAGACCTGACGTGAGATTTGATCGTAGCCACCATCACGTCCATATTGATAAATGCCACGGTTGGCGTGGAAACGGCTGCATGCCGATTTTTCTGTTGTACATTCATTTCATAAACGAAGCCCAGTGTGAACGCTAAGCAAATCAGGACTAAATGTGTCACTTTCTTTTTTTGGTCCAAATAATAATTGAATATTAAATTAACAAAATAAAATGAATGAAATTAATTATTATCCTTGCTAGATACTGTGTTATGTCTTATTAAAGACATCTATAATAATATTATATAATAATATACAGAAATGTTATATAATAATTAATTATCAAATATTTAATGAACAAAACAAAATGAAAGAAATTATTAAAAAAAATGTGTTACTTGCTAGATACTGCGTTATGTCTTATTAAAGACATCTATAATTATATAATTTAATACAATAATATACAGAAATTGAATATAATTAATAATCAAATATTAAATTAACAAAATAAAATGAATGAAATTATTTAAAAAAAAATAGTCAATTGCTAGATACTGCGCTATGTCTTATTAAAGACATCTATAATAATATAATATAATAATATACCGAAAGTTAATATAATAATTAATATTAAATTAACAAAATAAAATTATATGCAATTACATTTTTCTACTTCATTGGCTAGATTTTGTGGGTGTTGTCTTATAAAAACTTTATTATGTTATAATTCCAAGGTTTACTTGGACCAAGAGAACCGAACCACAATTGTGAACACACCCTTAATGCCTCTTTTATGATAAAATGATGAAAAGTATGAATGTCTTAATGTTAAACTTGTTGTATGAATATTACAGAAGGTTTTGCATTCCGGTCAGAAGTATGATTGTGCTCTGCTCGACCTCACCAGTGAAAATGATGGTGTTCAGGCCGGATTTGCCCCACAGCTCCATGAAGTGCACCACATCCCCGAAGCGCAGGGACGGGTGACCCGTGAACACCACACACGGCTGCCGGAACTCACTGCTGAAGTCTCCGTGAATACTGGGGTAATGCTTCAGTTTATTCGTCTGAATCAGCTGCAAGAAACCAAGCATGACAGTCAGTGAACCACAAACCTGTCCGAGTCATTCCTGGGATGTGTTCGGGTGGCGTTCACCTCTGCGTGAGGAAACGGCGGCTCGGGCAGATACACCTTAGACTGCTTGTTCTGACACAACCTTCAACACAAACACAGGAGCCAGAGGAAGAGCTGTTATAGAGCAATTAACAAACATTACCACGGTAACCATAGTATCTGCCAACACGTCAAAGCGCCTATCAAACAATCAACTTTATATTATATTAGGAAAAAAACCTTTTCCATTTGAAAATCAGGGAGTATCAGGTGAAACTCGAAAAATGTGAATATCGTGCAAAAGTTCGTGTATTTCAGTAATTCACATTAAAAGGTGAAACT